>JAHPZR010017665.1:0-10000 GCA_019787425.1 Platygyra sinensis
GATGATTTTGTAGAAGTGGTAGAATTGGATGGCGAGGGCGAAACGGCAGAAGGTATGAAACACTTGTATCGAGTTGTTCAATGTGTTCATTATGCACGTGGAGGTTTAATCCGTTTAATTTAAAGCAATCAGTTCATGCACTTTTTCGTCTTATTAGAAGTCAAGAACAAGGATCTTGTAACGTTTCTTTTCTCGTTGTCATACTTGATGGTTGTGTCTCTTGATTTAACTTCCTGTAGTGATAAGTTTCACTATCGTCATCGATATCCTCATCGTCATCATTATCATTTATCATTATCATCATTATGACACTAATTGTTGCTGTCATCACCATAATAAACGTTGTCATTGGTAAACTACAGTATACAGAGCCACTTATTTACATCTCACTGAATCACAAAAGTGCTTACTGCGTTAATTCTTTCTTCTTCAAAAGATTTAGACACAATCATGTAAAACAGGTGTCCCAAAGTTTGGGCAAAACTTGTGCGTGCATTTTGCATGTGTGTAGGCCGCTTATCTCTGACCTGTACTGTATCATTGTCAACATCCTTGCCTCACCTTCGTCAAAATTTTCATCATCATCATTATCACATGTTATGTGATATTATATAATTAATGTTATATATAATGTTATATAATGTTGTTTTGCACGTGATATACACAACACGCAAGTGAACTACATACTTAAATATAAGCTTTATCAAAAATTTTGTTTTTATTATTCCCAGTAAATCAGCGTTGGAGACTTTGATACGCAGTAGTTTAAGATTAACTTAGTCAGACAATAAGCTGTGAATATAATTATTGATTGTATCAATACTCTCTGTTGTAAATGTTTCATTTCCAGATGGACTTGCTATTGGAATGGAAGACATTGGGGTCGATGAGGAAGTGGACAATCAGGAAGATGAAAATGGTGCCATAGGTGAAGAAGACGATGCAGACTTATGCTATGAAAAACATACTGGTAAATACAGAGACCTTACTGCAAAGCGCTGATTTGAGATCAAATAAAAGCATTAAGTATACATTATTTACACTGCTATGTGACCTTCAAAATCAGAAGGGCAATCCATCAATCAAACAGCATTACCTTTCATGGCCTGCCAAAGTGTTAAGCAGCTTCAGTTCGTTTCACAGCAAAATGTTGGCAATGGCAAACTCTTCAGAAAGTTTGAATGCAGGTAACGAAGATAGCTATGAATATATTATTGCTTGAGTACTGAATCCACAATATTTTTACTGTTGATGGAAGGCCTCAGGTGATGTGAAGCTGCTTCTATAGACTAGTATTCCGTGTAAGATACTGCCATATGATACAGTAGATGGCAGTCCATTGCAATCTTGAGCATTTTGATTTCAAACTTCGCAAAGAAGTGAAAACAGTCACTGTGGTACATCTCTCCCCCATGCATGCCTCTGATAGACTATCTTTAAACTGTAAATATATATATATTTTTTATTTCGTTAGCACTGTTTAATTACTCTCCTTGTCTTCAGCCTCAATTTTCTCAGTGTCAATCGACCCAATGAACAATTCCATGGCAGTTTCTGGAGGAGAAGATGACAAGGCATATGTTTGGCGAATACAAGATGGAGAGACTCTCATGGAATGTCATGGTATGGCAATCCTGTATACAAGTATTGTCAATTTTGATACTAGTTTTGATTATAACCCATCAAATATTTTTGCTCGCACATGATTGGTCTAAATAAGTCATAAGACCAAATATTCCCCAATTTTTTCCTCGAGATGTACACTCTCAGAAAACTGTCTGCTTCTCAGAACAGATAATGTCCAGGGACAATATCCTAGCATTTTTTGTTTGTGCCAAATGGAGGCTGTTGTTTATTTATCCTCTGCTCCTATATCTCTTATACAGGGAACTACAAGGCATTATTTCATTATTCTGAGAAATTTAGACAATACAGAAATTACCTCTAGGGGCAGAAATGAAACAATTTTAAGTGCATTTCATGTAAATTGATGGTGTGTTTAACTTTAGTCAATTAGCTGGCTAACAATTTAGCATTTGAACTTCTAATAATTAAAAATAAAACTCCAAATTATTGTTGTTATCACTTAGCCTATGCTCCATATATGCAATTAATTTTAACCAGTTAGCTGCTATTGGTTAGTGGCTCTATATTGATTCTTGCTTCCCTTTGCAGGTCACAAGGACTCCGTCACATGTACAGCTTTCAGCCATGATTCTAAACTTGTTGCTACTGGTGATATGAGTGGCTTGATCACAGTTTGGGATGTCGCTACACAAAAAGAAGTCTGGAATTTTGAGACAACAGACCTAGAGGTAAGATTGCCAACCTATTTTTTTCATGGTATGGTTATTGCATTAAGCTTTCAAAGATTTTGAAGATAAACCAAGTGTATTATGTGGCATGAGGCACTACTCATCAGAAAACATAAAAACTGAATGTCAGTTTGACTTCATGTCATTCACTATTTACTCACAGAAAAATCAGGCGCTTAGTAAACTGAAGCCAATATTAACTTGCATGTGTTAATACTGAGTCGCATTTGGTGCTTTACGTTATTATTTTCTTTCCTGTCACAATTTATTTACTCTTAATAATGATGTTTTCTCAGTGGCTAGAGTGGCATCCTGAAGCCAATGTATTACTAGCTGGTACAGCTGATGGTAATGTGTGGATGTGGAAAATTCCCAGCGGAGACTGTAAAACATTCCAAAGTCATGGCTGTCGATCAACTTGTGGAGTATTTATGAAAGATGGTAAATGGAATTGATTTTTTAAAAGCTTCTCATTCACAAGCATTGCTCAGATTTCATTTATTGTAAGCCATGATGCAGTATACCCTTACTCTGTTTGCTCCCACTACAGTAGCAAATGAGAAGGAACAGCTCAGGACTACTTAAAGTAACCATTATTCCATGATCACCTGTTGGAAATATAAGTTGGTTATTACAGTACCATCTCATATCCAACAAGTTTGGGAGGGATAATTGTTTTATAAACAATGCCCTTGAAATGTAAAATCTAATATTCCTGCTATGATTAGTTTGTACAGCATGGTATAAAATTAATAAACAATAGCCTCCATTTGGCACGAAAATATGCTAGGATATTTGTCCGTGGACATAATCTGTTCTGAGAAGCAAACAGTTTTCCGAGAGCATAGCTTTGAGGAACAGATCATGTCCAAGGACAAATATCCAAGAATATTTTCATTCCAAATGGAGGCTGTTTTGTTTATTATACTTGAAATCTTTTTCGCAACACACACAGTTTGAAAATTGGGGAATATTCTCAGATGTTTCCCAATTTTAGCTGGGGAATATTTGGTCACATGACCTGTTTAGACCAATCACATGTGAGCCAAAATATTTTATAGATTATGATTAATTGGCTTATGTACCATCATGAAGGTACAGTATATGGAGAACTCTCAGTTACAAATCTTTTGGTTATTACACATGTAGGTAAAAGAGCCAGTGTTGGATATGAGGATGGCACCCTTAAAGTTTGGGATTTGAGACAAGGAATGCACACTTTTCATCTATCAGGTAATTTAATGCATTGTTAGCTGGGTGATATTGAGTTCATTAAGCAAATTCAGGGACTGAACAGATGTACATGTACGTTACTGAACTCACTGAGCTCAAAATGTAGCCGAACAAAAAAGTCTCTAATCCCTGGAGCAAGAGAATGGAGTTGCATAAAAAGACCTGGAACGAATTTACCATTGACTATTTATAAAAACATTTCAGCAGACAGAAATTCAACAAGAGATGACAAGAGTTAATGAGATCCTCTGAGAATGCTTGAGAGTTTTAAACACAGCAAGATAGGACTCTTGTCAACTTTTGGTAGAGTGTGATCCAGACATGCAAGTCTGACTCATCTCAAACAATGCTCAGTTTCCTACTGAAGTAACTGACTGTTGAAATTACTGTCTTTGCCAGGACAGCTGCAAAATGGTTAAGATAGGCACAGAGAAATGACAGATGTGGATCTACACTGGGGATGTAAAGCAAATGCTGAAAAAAATAACAACCCTGGCATTGATTTTACTTTTTACTTTACTTTATTTTTAACCATAATTTAAAGAATTAAATTTAAATAATTAAATTTAAATAATTTTTGATTAGTGACTAACTATTCAATTGTCCACTCATGATCAACACTTCTCAATCTGATTATGTATAATATTATTGCATTGAAAGCCTTTAACAGGAATTCAAATGGTAATATATCAAACATGAAAAACCTCATTTGATCACATTTCCAAACACTGAGAAGAGAGTTGAAAATACAACATGCAGTGAACTATTTTTGATTAGCTTCGAGGTGATTGAAAATGTGTTCAAACACTGCCTAGAGTACATGTTTTATACAGTCATGTATATCTTCTCGATCAAACTATAACTAAGGAGACAACTGAGAAATAAAATCGTGAAATCCTATGCTCATTAAGATCAGATATCCACATATCCCAGTCATGATTTCCTTTGTGTAAACTTGATTAATATTATTAAACGAGTTTGAGATATCAAGTGGATAAATTAGTGGTCTGATACCAGGCTACATACACTGTTACTATTTGCAGCATAACTGTGTTTCTGCGGCACCTTACTTTCTAATAGTTTTTTTTTAGAACAAGCCCTTGGCAAACTTAACTACATGACAGCAAATGCATTTTCAGTTAAGAAATAGAAAACATGTACCGTGTTTCTATCGAGTTATACAAACACGAGTGGAAGTTTGGGAGAACGAGAAATGTTGTGGGAACACGAGCCGCAGGCGAGTGTTTCCACAGCTTTTTCGAGTTCTCCTAAACTTTCACGAGTGTTTGTATAACTCGATAGAAACACGAAGTACATGTTATCTATTTCTTTTAGAAAACACCATGACGAAAAAAAGGAAAAAAACTTGTTAACTTTGGATATCAAAATGTAAATTCTCTTTGCTCGCGCCATCACTACAGCTGTACATCAACAGCGCACGCTAGTTCTGTGTCTCCATCAAGTTATACAAACACGATTTTTAACCAATCAGCACGTGTACTTTCTTAGGACTGTTTTCTAAAGGTAAATATTAATGATATAAAAAGACTACCGGTAAGTTGTAATTGCATCTCTCTCCAGATGGTACATCTCACCAAGGCTCAGTAACTTGCATAGACGCACACAGAGACAATGTGCTTGTAGCAACAGGATCAGAAGACTCCACAGTTAAAGTGGTGAACACTAACAGTGGCAAGGTAAGAATCTGTAACATTTCCATGTTATTTAATATGTGACGTATGCTGTGTGCATATTCAAGCATACATGCCTTGATTCTAAAGTTAAAAGCACCAATACAGCTAGGGTCTTCATTATGAGCTCAGCTTTTTGATAGAGTTTCCACCCTCCCCATTCCAAATTCTAGGGCTTTGCTCCTTTTGAGGTAACTTTATCGTGACTGAATACAGGGGGATCCTGCTAGCATCTCTTCGAAAAGGGACGGGAGGTTGCATCGATACTCCCAGCTACTTCATGCTACTGCCAAGTAAAGCAAGAGTGCTAATATGAAACTATTTTGTCCTCAAACTCCAGGAATTAATATAAATTATAGTGTTAAACAAAACAGCCTTTTGATTCATATTCATCAAATTGGTTTAATCACAGGTACTGAGTACATTAGCAGCAGGCTTTCAATCTGATGATAGTGATTCATCACCTTCCATTGAAGCTGTTGGATTCTCTCCTCAGTAAGTGTTATTTTATAAGCAGACCTGAAGGCCACCTGAGAGAGGTGTGGCAACTCTAAATCTTAGTCCCCTGATCTAGATTAAGAGATTAGCTCTCAAGCCATGGCAAGAACCAGACACTTAACTCTCACAGTGTCTTTCACCAATAAAGATAATTTGATGGCTACTGGAAAATTGTTGAATGGGCAGATACAAATTTTAATGATGCTGGTGCTTGTGTGTACATAGATGGAGTGGTGTCGCAACAAGAGAGGAAGCTGATAAGCCTTACACTGTAACCCTAATTGGTAAATAATTAGTAATTAGTGATAACCTGAGCTAAGTGCTAGCACAGATGTCATTGGACTCCTTGGATCTTCAGGGTCTGAAGAGACCATTTTCCTTGGTTAAATACTGTATGATGCCTTTCTAGCATAAACAATTTCCTCTTTCATTTTGTTTATTGTGGCTTCATGTAATGGTACTTGACATCACTTGCCCACAGGCAGCCCATGCTAGCAACTGCATCCTTAAGTGGCGTCCTTGGTATATGGGATCTCTCGTCATACAGGCTTCGACAACAGTGTAAACATCCTGTAAGTACAGTATGAATGATTATTTTCCAAGGCTTGCTCAACCGTCTTTCTATTGCTAACATGACAGGAGTCAACACGCTTTCAAGGAGTTATGCCATGATTTGAACATCTTGAAACATTTTAGCCTAAATTTTTAAGTTTTTTACTTGTAAATCACTGCTAACCTTCTAAGTCCTTAAGCATCTTTCTTCCTTTATGGTGTATTATTATACTCTTTGGTGTTTTTTCTTTCTTAGTAATATATTCAGGTTTTCTTCAATTTAAAAGTAATTTTGTATGTGGCCAAAATAACTTGAAATTCCTCAACTGAGGTCCTTTAAATAATCATGTCAGTTTTGATTTTTTTTAGGGTGGGGTAGTCCGATTGAAGTGGGACCATTCAACACCTCTTGTCTACACTGGATGCCTCGATGGTGTGGTCAGACTTTGGGACAGTCGCTCAGGAAGCTGTGAGAGAGAATGGCATGGCCACAATGGAGAAATCCTGGATCTTGCTGTGTCAAGGTAATAAATGCAAATTTTTACCGCCGTTTTAGTTGATACGCGACTTTGGAAAACAAAACACCCGCGGAAACGTTTCCAAAATTTCCGTCAGTCTTGGGTGTTATCGACAGATCGGATAGAAATCCACCTATCACAGCCACTAGTGTGACCTTCAGACCTTCTTTACGTCATGCTAGCGGGCTGTGATTGGTGGATTTCGATCCGATCTGTCGATAACTTGTATGATTGACGGAAATTTTGGAAACTTTTCCGCGGGTGTTTTGTTTTCCAAAGTCGCGTATCAACTAAAACGGTCGTAAAAAAACTATCCATGTATCATTGCAGCACTTCCATATGGTACTGTTTAGTACAAGGTGGTTCTAACCCTTTAAGTCTGTGGATGAATTCCCAGTGTGTGACCATTAAAATGAAAGCTACTGAGCAGTACTTTCATGGTGTACTGTTTATTATGCTGTACGGGGCGGTGGTAGCGTTTATGTGTGGGGGTAAAACCCTAGGGTGTGGCCATGCAATAAAATGCGATTTGGCAAGGTGGTTTTAAGTTTAAGAAGTTGAACTTTCTGTCAATTCAATTTTGTGTTTGCAGAGATGGTAGCTTTCTAGTGACAGGATCAGGGGACAGCACAGCAAGAGTATTCACAGTGCAAACACCTGGAAGATGACAAAAAGAGTCAAAATACTATATCCAGTGCATAATGAAGCCCTTAGGTTCCAAGTGCAAAGTTCTCGACCTGTGCCTAACATTGCCGCCTTGGTACTGCTGGAAGAGACCTTAGCTTAGTCTGGTTACAAATCTTGTCCAGTTCTTCGCAAGTACATTATACAGTTAATTTGGTTTTATCAACTGGGTTGATAATGTGAATTGGCGTTCGTAAAGAGATTCGGGAGCTGACGTTTCGAGCGTTAGCCCTTCGTCGGAGCGAATCGATTCGATTCCGAACCCGACGCAGCACCACAGTTTCTTTAGAAACTTACCCCCTTTCTACATCGTAGAGTTGACGAGGGCCACAAGATGAGCCGGTTTATCACTGAAATTTTAACAGAAGTAATGTCATTCGTTGTGATTTCATCAGCCTCCATCACCATGTCACTGTTTCAACCCAGTACCGTAATTTTACACACAAGTGCTCTTTATTCAGCTGGTGATATGGTCAAGTTGTATCCCTGCAGAAAATGCTTTCATAAATAAGTTTATAGTAGTCAACATATGTAAATTAATTAACTTTTGGTAATCAAACCATGCAAGGAATAAACGGTTAATATTTTAATTGTTAATTATTCCTGCCATCACGGCTAGCCAATCTCATGACAAAAGAAGTTAGGCTTTAAATGGATCGCTTCGTAGACTGAAAAACAGTGATTCTAGAAGCTGGGCAACATCCAGCTTATGAAGAGCTGTCGCTGAGTGTTGCCCCCAGTTTACCAGAGGGCACTTTTTGTCCCCAAGTTTTCTTTGCTCACTTTACTAAGCTGAGGGAATCCAGAAAGTGGAGTCACTGTTTCTCGCAGGGCCAAAAGTATACAGTACTGCTACCAATAAAGGCATTAAATAGTTGACAACAAGTTGGAGATAAATGTCGTGATTTGTCATTGACGAGCAGATCAATTATTTGCTGAAGCCGAAGGTTGATGCAAATAATTGATCTGCGAGACACCAACAAATCACAATATTTTGCAATAACCAAGTCCAATAATGGTTTTGTCAATCGAGCACAAAGTTTGTTTTCATATTTAAATCACTCTCTCAAGTGCTCTCTTAAGCGATTTGTCATGTTTCACACAGATCGTGGTTACAATATTTTGCATGAGCTGAATATTATTTGCAGCGAAACACATCAAGAGCAGATCACTTATTTGAAAGCAGCTTTTTGCAGGTCAGGCTAATAAAAAGGGATAGAAATTGCATTGAGTGATAGAATTACATGATTGTATTATTCGTCATTAAGACTTGTATTTAAAAAATTCTTGCTTTCAGCTTCTTCACTGAAAATGGCTGTCGTCGACTATTTATCACTCAATAATTTTTAAGAAAGTTTTTAAAATATAAAATACTGGCATCAGCCGGTCGGTAGATAATGTCTACATTACAATTTGAATAACCCTGCCTAGTACTTGTCCTTTGTGCTCTTGCTTAATTTTGGGCCTGGTCAACGCTGACGCATTTTTCGTAATGAGGCCGCATAGTTTTTATACCTTCTTGCTGTCGATTGATTTAGTCTCAGTAACTCATGAACAATTAGACTACGAGCCCGAGTTTTCTACGAGCAGATAGCCAACGAGGCGCAGCCGAGTTGACTATCGCTCGTAGGAAACGAGGGCGAGTAGTCTAATTGTTTTAGTATAAATTTACCGTAGTCTCATTGCATAAAAAGAAGAAATGTCAAGTAAAGCGTAGAAAAGAACTGTTTTATTATGTTACATCAGGTTCAAACGTGATGCGCGATGTGCACTGATGCGTAACTGTTTTCTATGAGGTGATAGTTGATGAGGCCGAAAATCGCCTCATAGAAATCGAGAGCGAATAATCTAATTGTTTTAGTAGAATTCTAACTGAAAGTAACGCAAATAACGGTTTAAAATGATTATCCCACGCATTATTGAACTTTACCCTTAAACAATGTTGCGCGTATCGAACTGTTCTTGGCAAATTTGCAGTTGTTTACGCGAGTAGCCCGCTTTTTCAATATTCCCAACTTTTTTAAGTCAAAAATCCGTAAATGTGCTTCTTTTAGACGGTCTTCTCAGGAATTTACAGTCAAACTAAGTGAAGCGTAAGTAAGTAAATAAGTAAAACCTTTATTTAGACACGATGAGTATCTAAGCTATGCAGCTTGTGGGGCCTTGTATAAATAACAAAAAGTTACATAAACAATAATCGTAATATCATTATAAAGTAAAATAACACCAGGAGCCATAATCAGGGACGGAGACCGTAAGTCTTGGGATGCGCGTGGACCCATGATATGGGACAATTTTTCTATTTTTAGAACAAATTGCGCCATCCTGACGTCGTATATCCGCGCTGATCCACGCACGTGTCGAGGGCTCTCGCGTGGATGTTGTCACGTTGTGTGATGAAATTGTGAGAGTTGCGAGATTCTCTTGCCGATTTTTCACAGCAAGGGCAGGGAATAAGGCAGAGAAGAAGCAGGGCTCTTCTATGTACTTTTATGCTCTGATTTAATGG
>JAHPZR010017665.1:15000-18738 GCA_019787425.1 Platygyra sinensis
TATACACAAACGTTTAGTGCTTTTCCTTGCGGTTGAACACAGTATGTAAGACGCATGCGCTCTAGCATTGTCAGCATGATACAATCCTTTTTAGTGCAGAGTGCACTATTGGGATGGTTTGGGGGGTTGACGCCGCTAACGCACTATGGCGATAAGGCCATAAGGAACTAAGGCAATAAGGTGTAAACTTTAATGTTTGTTTAATTAATTAATTTCAATTAATTAATTAGCCTTGTTTGAGGGGGTGGGGTAGGTACCTTTGATTGCTACGTAAAATGTACTATACTTACATTTCTTCCTATATAACGTCACAAAACTATATATGGTTCCAATATTCTCTTGTTATCCTAGTGGTACTATTTTCTTAAGAACATAAGCGATTTTACACGAAACGCATGTGCAGATTGATTAGCGTTAGTGTTAACTATATGTTAGGTAAACGATACATTTCATACACAATTATACACATACATTTAGTGCTTTTCCTTGTGGTTGAACACAGTATGTAAGACGCATGCGCTCTAGCATTGTCAGCATGATACAATCCGTTCTCGAGTTCAGATTCATGCGTGCAATACTCTTGTCTTAACGGGCGATAGCAGTTATATTTCAGGTTATATCAGTTCCCTCTTTTAGTGCAAAGAACGCTTTTGTGACAGCGTATCTTTTGGAATTATCCCTAGCTCGGTTGAAAAATGCCGTGTGCTGTTTTCAACTATTTCGTGTTTGCTAAGCTTTAAACAGGGAAACGAATGGATCGCCCCAGCCGCTTTAATTTTCTCTCCTATGAAAGAGACCAAGAAGTTCACAAATGTATTCACCCGAAACATTTCTGAGTTAGCGGCATTAAAATTAGTAATGTCGTGACAAAAGAAACTTCTCAAATATTGCTGTAGACACTGTGGCACTTACGGAAACCGCAAATAAATTTAGTCAGTCATTGAGGGGACTCATTCAGCGATGTAGGATATAATTTTGGTCATGTTGAAACGCTTCTCGGTTGTATTAATCGACATCATTGTGTATTTTGAACTGGTTTACTGTTAACACCAACGGTGGCAACCTAATAAGCACGTGCTATTCCGAGACACGACGTGACTATTTGATAATTAAATTAGTAATTGTTTATCGATGAAATGAAAATTTGCCTCTTGATTGAAACAAAATCATTCTTCTTCCAATTTTTGAGTTATTTTTTTGTAAAAAAAATACCTCTTAGTCGGCGCGTCAAGTATGTTGTGGACCGGTCAATGGATCAGTGAGTGAGTGAGTGAGTGAGAGATGTATGTATGTCACACCAATCAGATCGGGTCTACTATAAACAGCCAATCAAATTTCTTGTTTAATATCCTGGAAACAAAAGCCGACAATTTGTAAGCTCCCATTGAATTTATTCCCATAGAAAAAAATAGAAGTGTCAAGTTACCATTTATAACTAAAAATAGCAAACATATTGTGCGAACGATTTTCTCCGACACGAAAAACAAGTGTCAAGTTACCATTTGTAACTAAAAATAGCAAGCATCTCGTGGGAACAGGTGCTGACGATTGGTTAGCTCTAATTGAATTTACTCCCTTGTGAAAAACAAAAGTGTCAAATTACTGTTTGTAACTAAAAAATAAAAATAACTGTCTATATTTGCATGCAACAAGAACAAAATAATCGTTACCTGTACCTATTGTAAACGTTCGAACTCTTTCGAATCAAAACAGTCTTGTCTCCCCTAAAACATTTCCTAAGAACTAGAAGCAACGATGCGTGACGTCTAATCGAATTTACTCCTTGTGAAAAACAAAAATATCAAGTTACCTTTGTAACTAAAAATAACATCTCGTTCATTTGCATACAACTAGCTCACGCACTGCACTGTTTCAAACCTCAAGGCTCATCTCGTCCATAACTAAAATCCTCAACCTAACCCACCGAATTTGCCGAGATAAACCCAATATATGAATACTTCCTCCTCTTTTATAGAAGGATAGAAATGGCCGTTCTGAACTGTATCGGGATCAAATCTTCTCATATACCATTTATCTTTAAAACAAGAAATTTGATTGGCTGTTTATAGTAGACCCGATCTGATTGGTGTGACATACATACATCTCTCACTCACTCACTCACTCACTGATCCATTGACCGGTCCACAACATACTTGACGCGCCGACTAAGAGGTATTTTTTTTACAAAAAAATAACTCAAAAATTGGAAGAAGAATGATTTTGTTTCAATCAAGAGGCAAATTTTCATTTCATCGATAAACAATTACTAATTTAATTATCAAATAGTCACGTCGTGTCTCGGAATAGCACGTGCTTATTAGGTTGCCACCGTTGGTGTTAACAGTAAACCAGTTCAAAATACACAATGATGTCGATTAATACAACCGAGAAGCGTTTCAACATGACCAAAATTATATCCTACATCGCTGAATGAGTCCCCTCAATGACTGACTAAATTTATTTGCGGTTTCCGTAAGTGCCACAGTGTCTACAGCAATATTTGAGAAGTTTCTTTTGTCACGACATTACTAATTTTAATGCCGCTAACTCAGAAATGTTTCGGGTGAATACATTTGTGAACTTCTTGGTCTCTTTCATAGGAGAGAAAATTAAAGCGGCTGGGGCGATCCATTCGTTTCCCTGTTTAAAGCTTAGCAAACACGAAATAGTTGAAAACAGCACACGGCATTTTTCAACCGAGCTAGGGATAATTCCAAAAGATACGCTGTCACAAAAGCGTTCTTTGCACTAAAAGAGGGAACTGATATAACCTGAAATATAACTGCTATCGCCCGTTAAGACAAGAGTATTGCACGCATGAATCTGAACTCGAGAACGGATTGTATCATGCTGACAATGCTAGAGCGCATGCGTCTTACATACTGTGTTCAACCACAAGGAAAAGCACTAAATGTATGTGTATAATTGTGTATGAAATGTATCGTTTACCTAACATATAGTTAACACTAACGCTAATCAATCTGCACATGCGTTTCGTGTAAAATCGCTTATGTTCTTAAGAAAATAGTACCACTAGGATAACAAGAGAATATTGGAACCATATATAGTTTTGTGACGTTATATAGGAAGAAATGTAAGTATAGTACATTTTACGTAGCAATCAAAGGTACCTACCCCACCCCCTCAAACAAGGCTAATTAATTAATTGAAATTAATTAATTAAACAAACATTAAAGTTTACACCTTATTGCCTTAGTTCCTTATGGCCTTATCGCCATAGTGCGTTAGCGGCGTCAACCCCCCAAACCATCCCAATAGTGCACTCTGCACTAAAAAGGATTGTATCATGCTGACAATGCTAGAGCGCATGCGTCTTACATACTGTGTTCAACCGCAAGGAAAAGCACTAAACGTTTGTGTATAATTGTGTATGAAATGCATCGACCCAACATATAGTTAACACTAACGCTAATCAATCTGCGCATCTGCGCATGCGCTTCGTGTAAATCGCCTTTGTTCTTAAGAGAATAGTACCACAAGGATAACAAGAGAATATTGGAACCATATATACTTTTCTGATGTTACGAAAAAACTTATGTAAGTATGGTACGTTTTACGTAGCAATCAAAGGTACCTACCCCACCCGCTCAAAACAAGGCTAATTAATTAATTGAAATTAATTAATTAAACAAACATTAAAGTTTACACCTTATTGCCTTAGTTCCTTATGGCCTTATCGCCATAGTGCGTTAGCGGCGTCAACCCCCAAACCATCCC
>JAHPZR010017668.1:0-5000 GCA_019787425.1 Platygyra sinensis
TTTCTGTTTGCGGAAGATGTAGAAAAGTCGATTTATTTTGCGCATGACAACTTCCTTAAATACCTGAAAGACCTTGTTCTGCAAACTCTAAAGTATGAAAAACCATTTTTCAGAGCAATTCGCTTAGATGGTACGTGATAAGCTTGGCTTGTGTGCGATAAAATTTTTTAATTCTCAGACAGCTAAAATTTACCATAATTAAAAAAGAAATGGCCGCTAAAAAAAGGAGTAAATGGCACGTAAACTGTGAATACGTACTTCTTTATACGCAAATGAAGCTAAAAGAATGTCGTCTGTATTTTGAGTTGCTCCTTGAAAGGTCGGTAAGAAATTAGACCTAAAAGTGCCAAGTTTCCTTGTTATCTCAGTAGCGTCTTAATATGAACCCAAAGAAATCCAAGCCAAGGGTAATAATGGATAAATATGACTTATTTTGTAAGAAACAGGACTTCTGGGCTGTTGAAACAACGTTAAATATTTTCCGCTTGTTTGTTTTCAACTCGCAACCGCCCTCAGCTCTAGCTGTGAGTGTTGCATAATTAACTTGACAACATGCTTTCGTCTATTTACATCAATATCAATCCAAGATAAGGGGTACTAAGTTACGCATATAATATATTTCCAGAATGAAAGTACATTCTGGACTCCCAAACATCATTCTTATCCGGCTGCTTCCATTCAATCGCCATCACGCTAGCCGCGAATTGCGTGACATTTGCATAATTATGCAGAAATTTGTGTTGAACTGCAGAGTTCGCTCGCGTCTAATGAAGGACGATACCCGCAAGTTTGACTTTAGAATCGGTTAGAGTATGGAAAGATCTTTGCTGTAAATGTCATTTTAAACCTAGTTTAGGTGCCACTTTTGATATTTTGAGTCTTCCTTATCGCTAATTATTTATTCATTTTCACAAGCGACGCAGTAAGGGTTTCTTAAATTTTTTGCGGTTATCCAATTTTTATGCAACCGTAACGAAATTTCGGTGCAAAGCACTTCGAATGTACCTGAATGCTGTGGTCTGGTCGATATGGAGCAATACGTCCTTGTTTGAAGGCAGCGCGATCCGGAAAAGTCACAAATTTTGATTACTGAATCGACCAAAAATCTCTCCTCAGACAGCTGAAGTCGTTTCGGGGCGTAGCAAAAAAGAAAAGCAGAAATTACAACAAAACATACTGGTTTTAGTATATACACACTAAGTCCTTTTCGTCCAAAAAGTATAAAGGCTAACTTTTTTCTGACCCGAAATTGACCGGACCGCTGTTAGCGGGACAGCCACTTAATTGGTAATAGGACTTCGTGTCGTACAATTCAGTGGTAATCATGCTCTTAATTTCAAATCCGTCTTACGCTGCACACTCAGCTGATTTTGAAATTACTCGCCCAATTAGTCCCTGAATTGTACTCCAATCAGTCCTGTTACTATTATAAATAGGCAGAAGTCACCAGTACATTTCTTTTCATTAATTTGGGACAGGTTTTAGTGGTCATTCCCATTGTGGAGAGGTGACTGTTGTAGAGAAGTTAAAATTAAAGTGAATGTAACCCTGCATGTACTTTTCGCACAGACTAAAACAAGTGGCCATTATAGACAAGTGGCTCCTGTAGAGAAGTGGCCGATAGCAGAAGTTCGAGTGTATTATGTCCCAATTTTACAAAATTAGATGGAAGCTTGAATGCTGCTTGACACTTTCATCTGAAGGTCAAACAGAAATGTCCAGTCCACAGAATTGGTAACATACTGTGTGGTTCCAGAAATATCCACACCCCCTACAGAGGTTTTTTTCCCAGTTTGACCCCCACCCCCCACCCCAAGCGGTCCGGTCAATTTCGGGTCAGAAAAATGTTAGCCTTTATACTTTTTGGACGAAAAGGACTTAGTGTGTATATACTAAAACCAGTATGTTTTGTTGTAATTTCTGCTTTTCTTTTTGCTACGCCCCGAAACGACTTCAGCTGTCTGAGGAGAGATTTTTGGTCGATTCAGTAATCAAAATTTGTGACTTTTCCGGATCGCGCTGCCTTCAAACAAGGACGTATTGCTCCATATCGACCAGACCACAGCATTCAGGTACATTCGAAGTGCTTTGCACCGAAATTTCGTTACGGTTGCATAAAAATTGGATAACCGCAAAAAATTTAAGAAACCCTTACTGCGTCGCTTGTGAAAATGAATAAATAATTAGCTATAAGGAAGACTCAAAATATCAAAAGTGGCACCTAAACTAGGTTTAAAATGACATTTACAGCAAAGATCTTTCCATACTCTAACCGATTCTAAAGTCAAACTTGCGGGTATCGTCCTTCATTAGACGCGAGCGAACTCTGCAGTTCAACACAAATTACTGCATAATTATGCAAATGTCACGCAATTCGCGGCTAGCGTGATGGCGATTGAATGGAAGCAGCCGGATAAGAATGATGTTTGGGAGTCCAGAATGTCCTTTCATTCTGGAAATATCTTATATGCGTAACTTAGTGCCCCTTATCTTGGATTGATATTGATGGAAATAGACGAAAGAATGTTTTCAAGTCAATTATGCAACAGTCACAGCTTTAGAGCTGAGGGCGGTTGCGAGTTGAAAACAAACAAGCGGAAAATATTTAACGTTGTTTCAACAGCCCAGAAGTCCTGTTTCATACAAAATAAATCATATTTATCCATTACTGCCCTTGGCTTGGATTTCTTTGGGTTCATATTAAGACGCTACTGAGATAACAAGGAATCTTGGCACTTTTAGGTCTAATTTCTTACCGACCTAATAAGATTATAAGGAGCAACTCAAAATACAGACGACATTCTTTCAGCTTCTTTTGAGTATAAAGAAGTACGTATTCGCAGTTTACGTGCCATTTACTCCTTTTTTAGCGTCCATTTCTTTTTTAATCATGGTAAATAGCAGCTGTCTGAGAAGTAAAAAATTTTATCGCACACAAGCCAAGCTTATCACGTACCATCTAACCGAATTGCTCTGAAAAATGGTTTTTAATACTTTAGAGTTTGCAGAACAAGGTCTTTCAGGTATTTAAGGAAGTTGTCCTGCGCAGAATAAATCGACTTTTCTACCTCTTCCGTAAACAGAAACATAGGCACGCAAGGCGTGCAAGAGTTATTTTTTTAATTAAAAGGTTATGAAAATGGGAGCATTTAATCGACTCTTTACAGTGATAATTCAGAGTTAATTTGACAAACTGAGAATCTGATGTACATACGATCTTGTATCGCTAAGATAAGTTGTCATCTTAAGTTGTCGCAAGAGGGTATGGATAAAATATAGGCACGCTAAGCGTGTAGGAGTTTTTTGTTGGAATAAATGGGCTGGTGGAAGGGGGGCGGGGGGAGAATGGGTGACTGTTTTTCTGTAGGCTTTTGAGTTGTTGCGCAAAAAAAAGGGCTGTGAATTTTTTTTTTTTTGTAGAGGGGCAAGCTATGTATGTGTATTGTGTGCTTCCATAATGAAACATGGAGTATTGACAGATGATGATTTAATACCTATATTATTTTTGTGGGTGGAATAACAGAAATATAGTACATGTAGGTCAAAACTGTTGTAAGTAAGGTATGGGTTAGAGACGACAAGAAAGATCGTATATCTTATAACCGCGCTTTTAAATATTAGCTGTTTTCCCAGCACTACAGTCACAACGCAATGCACATTCCAGAGACCCCTCGATGATTCAATTATTACGGTAGACACCATATCATTTGATCAACACAAACTATATTATTGCATCATCGTTCATCTCTATGATGACGTCATGGTTAGTAATCACCTGAACATCTACCCTCACGTTTCTTATCTTCAAGCAGTCCTTGTTGCAACCTCGTTCTCTCCTCGCTCGCCCCAGGCGGTAAGATGAGAGACCCTGGGAACGAGGTTGTCCTTGCTGATTCATTGATGACTATAGCCAAGCAATCAACTGATCAATCTGTAGCACAACAACTGACAACAACGACTAGACACGAACTGTTTAAGCCTCTTATTGCACCTTCACACTGACCCGTCCATAACATACCCGATGCGCCGACTAAGAAGAATTTTTTTCACAAAAAAATAACTCAAAAATAGCAAGAAAGAGAAATAAGCTCTCTGACTCGTTTAAGCCTGATTTACTGATTAATTTGTAGTTTAACTTGGTGCCACGCAGTCTTCAAGGAACATTATTTTGAACAGTTTTCATACTTTTTTTACCTTTAACAAAAAAGATCTCGGACTGAAACGAATATCATAAAATGTCCTCGAGTTAACCATATCAAACCTCTTCTGCAGACACCTAAAAGCTGCCCAAATATGTTAACTTCTTTTTTGTTTAATATCCTGGGAACAAGAGGCCATAACTTGTTAGCTCTAACTGAATTTACTCCAGTGTGAAAAACAAAAGTGTTAAGTTACCATTTGTAACTAAAAATAGCAATATTTCGTTTTCTTTGTTCAAACATTTCATGGGAACAAGTGGTGACGATTCGTCAGCTCCAATTGAATTTACTCTCTTGTGAAAAACAGAAGTATCAAGTTACCAATTCTAACTAAAATTAGCAAACATCTCGGGAAAATAAGTGCTCACGAATCATCACCTCTAATTGAATTTACTTCCTTGTGAAAAACAAGGGTGTCAAATTACCCTTTGCAACTAAAAATAAAGATATCTCGTTACATTTGCATACAAGAACAAAACAATTGTCACTTCACTTATTTTGTAAACGTTAAAACTGTTTCAAATCTAAATAGTCTCGTCTCCTCTAAAATATGTCCTTTGAACTAGAAGCGCCGATTCGTGACCTCTAATTGAATTTACTCGTTGTGAAAAACAAAAGTATCAAGTTACCCTTTGTAACCTGAAATAAATTATCTCTTCCCATTTGTTTACTACTGACTCATGAACTACTTCAAAACGCAAAGCTCATCCCGTTCATAACTAGCCACCATTACACTGAAACAACCCGATGTATATTATTCAATTACCAAAGTCGTTGCACTGACTTAACACAAACATAGAA
>JAHPZR010017668.1:10000-16155 GCA_019787425.1 Platygyra sinensis
TTTGTTTAAAACCGGGCAGGATTGTTCGGAAGCCTGTTAACGCTAGCCCAGGATTAAAATTTGTTCGAATTATAACTTTTTCTTCTATACAAATGTTTTTTGCTGCTTTGTTTTGAGTGTAAGGTGATTATAAAACTCAAAACGGAAACTCAAACAGTAAACAGAAAACCTCACCGCAAAGTTACAAAACTCAAATCAACATTCTACCTTTTCCTGGGTTAGCTCAATCGGGCACTGAACAACCCGACCAAGGAGCTACGCTTTTAGGCTGGCCTAAATCTATATGTTAGAATTAAGTATAGACCCTTCTCCAAAATGGCAGCCGAAATTTCAAATAAGTTAAAATAAAAAACGTATACCAGCACTAGAAAGAACATCTTTACATCAGTAACCCTGCAAAGTTTCAGCATTTAAGGTGTACTATCACATGTGAAAATGTAAGTTGAAAATTGAAGAATTTACAAGCGTTTGTATGACTGATATTACACCTGAAATGCTGAAACTTTGCAGGGTTACTAAAGTAAAGGTGTTATTTCTAGTGCTGGTATACGTTTTTTAATATTAGCTAATTTTAACTTATTTGAATTTTCGGCCGCCAGTTTGGATAAGGGTCTATTGTTCAGTCCGTAGCCCCAAGAAAAATACGTGTAGAAATAATTTGTTTGCGTGCAGATTTGCTTCACTGCTTGCTCTCGGGGTTATTCATGCATGCGAATCAGGCCGTTGAAAACCCCCACTAACGTTTTCATTTGTATAGATTTCAAGGATGTAGTTAGTGAGCTAGCCTTACATGCCGAAACTATAATGACAATTTCTAAGAGTGGACCGTTGCAAGATTTACTTTTTCAGTTAGCCTCTTCCAGGCGTCCAGTTAGTCAGCGCACAGCACAGACTGTTTTCCGCGCTGAGGTTTTGCAGAGAGTTTTTTGCTCCGGGGGGGGTACTCCCTTATATGGGCTATATAGGTATGTGCGGCCTCAAAGGGTATGGTTTTTCAGCCGTTTTAGTCATAAATAGGGTATCAATTTCGGCTGATTTTGGCCATTTTGGTCATAAATAGGGTATGGTTTTTGTACTCTAGCCTCAATATGGGTATGTTTTTAAGAAACCAAAAGAAAATTAACAAAAGTCCTTCACAAATTATGTTTACGGTAATTTAACTTTGGTCTGAGCTAGGGATCCAATTATAACGCACGTCTGAAACAGGATTTTGATGTAAGGTTCAGGTCATAAATAGGGTTTCGAATTTTTGGTCAGGTCATAAATAGGGTAGGGAATATCGCAGATTTTGGTCATAAATAGGGTAAGGGTTTCGGGGAGAGGGCCGCACACCCCCACCCAATTTTTCTGGGAGTACCCCCCGGGTTTTTTGCGCTGAAGGTCGCGTGTGATTGATAACCGCTGTAAGTGCTTAATGACAAGATTAACTTTGTTCTTGAATCTTCGATGAACAATGGAAAGAGAATACGTTTAGCGGTTATCACAATGTTGTTATCCGAAGGAATACTCCAGAAGAGTGGTAGGAAGTATAAACCTGCTGACAAACGCTATCGGAACGCACACAGAGATTTGTTGTATTATTCTGATATTCGAGGAGCGTTGCTTTCACAACTAAAAGATATGTACGGTGAAACATTTAATTCAAATTCGTAACAACATCAACATGTCAAAGGCACACTGCAATTTTTAAATTACATTTGACAAACTTTGCGAGAAATATCCACGACTTTTAAAATGTGAACTTCCACAAACGTTTTTGTTATAAAAATTTGAGACTTGTGGGATTGATAGTTGAAAAGGCGAAAGATGTTTGGTGTAATGTATCATGATACAAGGTTTTCAGAAACTTGAGGCACTGACGTAAGCAGGACACTTCTGATAATGTTACCGAGGCCTGATCTAATATCCTTTTTTATATTACTCTTGAAGCAGTTTGGCACTACAATTGGCTTTGGAACCACCGAGAACAGCCACCACGAATATAAATATGGATACGCAAACTGACATGTGAACTTTTTATAGAAATAAAACTTTGATAACTTCAAAGATGCCATATGATCTTAATTGAAAATGCTTAGCGATCCGAAGCTTACCCGCCGCGACAGCGCCCTGGCGCCTGAATTGTCTTTACCTTACAAGTCAGCGTCAAGTACTGGCGGCAGTTATACAGATTGCAATTGCATTTTACTCACTTCCCTTTTCGGGTAATGAATATAATACTTTGGGCAGATAAGAATCCTCTGATTGAAACAATTTGTCTAGGTCAGGCCCAAGTGAAAAATCGATCGATCGTTAATATACTTTGGATTCAAGACATCGTAATTGCAACTACTATTAATCACATCGCCTTCGCCTTCATTAGTGAAGAAGCCATACAAGATTTAGACAAACCCACGCACCGACACACTGGCACCGACTTGCAAGGATTAAACAAAAACAGATACAAAGAGACTAGTAGAGAATTGAAACACCATATGAGATGATTATTTGAAGTACCTCAACTCCAATCTATCTGAGCTGAAACAGGCAGGCCCGCCAAGTGCAGCCAAATCCGCCTCATGCGGACATAGTCTTGTGCACAATGTACAATTTGCGCTTACTCACTTTCATTTCGCTGGTACTGAATATATTACTTGAGGCCTGTAAGAATCTTCTGATGAATCAATTTGTCATGATTTGTCTAGGCCAGACCGCCTCAGTAAAAAAGCAATCGATTGTTATTACGTTTAAAACATCGCAAAATTAACTATTAAAAATTTCATTGTTCGCCTTGATCAGTAAAGAACTAAAAGAACTCATAAGAGATTTATAAAGTTAATGCGTTGGCTTACTTGATTGTGCAGCCATTGCCTGATTTAACTCGTCCATTTTGATTTCATCAATCTGGATTCAATATACGATCACAAACACAACTTTACTTCGAAGTAACGTCTGGCACTCCCTAGACTCTCCCTAAGATTCATTAATTAGCTTTATTCAGTTCTGACGATTCCAATTGGATAACGAGACGTACATATTAATTATTCTCATTTATCATATAAACAACGGTAAAATTACTTTCGCACGTACGTAGACATGATATGATATTTTAACACGTGAAAACAGCGTGCTATTTCATTGACACGTGAAAATAACGTGTTATTTTTATTTTTAGAATGTGTTATCACAATGTTGTTATCCGAAGGAATACTCCAGAAGAGTGTGTGGAAAGTAGAAACCTGCTGACAAACGCTATCGTTACGCGCACAGAGATTTGTTGTATTATTCTGCTGTTCGAAGAGAGTTGCTTTCACAACTAAAAGATATGTACGGTGGAACATTTAATTCAAATTCGTAACAACATTAACATGTCAAAGGCACACTGCAATTTTTAAATTGCATTTGACAAACTTTGCGAGAAATATCCACAACTTTTAAAATGTGAACTTCCACAAACTTCGAGGGATCGAAGGGGATCGGAGGGATTGTGGGATCGATAGTTGAAATGGCGAAAGATGTTTGGTGTAATGTATCATGATACAAGGTTTTCAGAAACTTGAGGCACTGTAAGCAGGACACTTCTGATAATGTTACCGAGGCCTGATCTAATATCCTTTGTCCTTTTCATATTACTCTTGAAGCAGTTTGGGCACTACAACTGACTTTGGAACAACCGAGAACAGCCACCACGGATATGAATATGGATATGAAAACTGCAAAACATGTGAACTTTTTATAGAAATAAAACTTTGATAACTTAAAAGTAACCTGCGATCAGGCGTCCCTTATATTTTTTGTCGCGGCGGAAGGTACCTTCCCGCAGCGACAAAAAATGTAAGGGACGCCTGATCGCAGGTTAACTTAAAAGATGCCATTTTGATCTTTATAAACAATGCTTAGCGATCCATAACTCAGTCGCCTCGACAGCGCCTTCGCGCCTGAATTGTCTTAGCCTTTTTCAACTTCAATTTTGTGGTCTGATGAATATGACACTTTGGGCAGGTAAGAAGAATCTTCTGATTAGAACAATTTTTTTAGGCCAAGCCATAGTGAAAAATCGATGGATCGTTAATATAGTTTGGATTCAAGACATCGCAACTACTATTAATCACGTCGCCTTCGCCTTCATTAGTGAAGAAGCCATACATTTTTATACGCACACAAACCGGCCCACGCAAGGAAACACTGGCACTGACTTGCAGGGATTAAACAAAAACAGATACTAAGGGACCAGTCATTATTTATGTGGGGGGTGGGGGGGGGGGGGGGGGGGGGGGGGAGTGGGAGAGAAAAATCATGGGGTGGGCCAGGTCTATTTTTTTAGAGAAAAGGGGTGGGCCGACAGAGAATTTCACGATAGTTGGGGGTGGGTCATTGTGTGTTTTGTAAAGAATCACACTCACTACAATTAATGTGGAAGATCTAAATAAATTCTAATGCAATGCTGGACATAAGATATAACACAACTGGATGTCACATGTAGCAATCCAACCTAAGTATGCATGGAGAATCAGAGATGTGGGCACTTAATATCAATAATAAATAAACATAAGCCCTATTGAGAAGGCTTGCATGCTTCCTTTCCTTTTTTAAAATATAACTGTCTGGGAACTTTTACTACCTGAAGCGTGAACAGCTAGAAATCATTATTGGTTTCAATAATGGACTATTGAATTCATTATTCAATTTAGTGAAATCAAACTTTTCCAATTTCCATTTTTTTTCAATAATCAATTAATGAAATCAATAATGATGTCTAGGTGATCACGCTTCATTTAGTTTGACTGTAATGTGGACCTATTGAGCTATAGAGCTATAGATTGAAGGGGGTTGGGAGTGGGTCACCTCTTATATAGAGTTATATGGAGGTGGGTCAAGAATTAACTAATGGGCTTAAAGGGGTGGGTCACGTTTTTTCTTTCATGCTAAAACAAAAAAAAATCCCCCCCCCCCCCCCCCACATAAATAATGACCGGTCCCTAAGAGACTAGTAGAGAATTGAAACACCATATGAGATGATTATTTGAAGTACCTCAACTCCAATCTATCTGAGCTGTAACGGGCAGGCCTGCCAAGTGCAGCCAAATCCGCCTCATGCCTTAATCCCAAAGATGAACTGAGTAAAGAAACGATGTTTATACACATCAAATTTTCTAAGTCAATTTGGACAGTGATACAGGGCAATCTTCGAAATTTCCCTCAATGAGGTTAACAACTGATATGCTGAGAAAATTGCCAGCAATGTGCCCTTTGCTAATAAAATTTGCCATTGCAAACCACGGATATTACACGTTGAGAGGCGCTTTCCATTTGACCACAAAATTGCAATTTGAAATTCCGAATATTTCATGTAGGAGGGTGTCAATGGGGTATAGCCCTAGTCAGTAAACAGCTAAAAATAAGCCATTTAGTCAGTAAACTGTTCGAAATAATGTTACTCAGTAAACAGTAAAAACAGAGATTAGTCTGGCAGCTAATTTGTTTGATTTTATGATTTTTATGAGGTTTGGATGACCTCTGTTTGCAAAATAAGTCATGATCGAGACAAAGTCCGTTTTAGAGTTATTAAAAATGACATAATTCGGAGAGGCAAAAACCTCATGGTGCGCTCGACTCCAGGTCCAGCCTAGGCATGACTGTTTACCCTTACAGTGCCAAAAGAGTACAAGTGGCGAATCCATACCGGCGAATTTAATGCTGGGTAGCCCTGCGATAGACTAACATCCCATTCATGGGGGATTATAAATTCTCCTAGTCCCCTCATGCTACGAAAACCGGGATAAGCTCCGGCCTGAGAGAGCTACTTGGCTCGTAGGCACCATTAGTATCACGCTGTGGACCGCTATGCCCGTTTCTCAAGACCGTTACTGAATATCATTAATGCTTCAGCCAAAACGGTACACTGAATACTAAAAGTAACTAGTTTCTATGATAATTTGTTCCTGCAGTCGAAAACGCCAGCAATTTTCACGTAATATGGGCTATGTGGGTATGTGCGGCCCCGAAGGGTAATGGTCTTTAGCCGCTTTGGTCATAAATAGAAGAAGCTACTTTCTCATCATTCAGTTAAAAAAGCCCTTCACAATGCCTTTAACATAGGTCTAAGCCAGGTAACTAACCGTAAGGCAGGTCTGAAACAGGGTATTGATTTAAGTGTCTGGTGATAAATACAGTAT
>JAHPZR010017669.1:0-15000 GCA_019787425.1 Platygyra sinensis
TTCGCGTTTGTGAAAAAAGGTAAAACAGTTAAGCAAAATGAGATACGATCAGACCAACTTTGACCACAGTAGAATGTCCAGAAGTTGCAAGTTTCTGCTTTGTCATCCATCGTCCTGACCGGGTTAGCAGCTGGGTCTTCCCGCGGAGGGTGTTTGTCAGTAGGGAGTTTTAGCAATGACGACGTAGGGGACGATCCCTTGTAAAAAATGAATTTGTATTTTACGTTGGAATGTCGCAACTCTGTAAATCTTTTCAGTACACCTATCAGTCTCTAAAATCTTGCTCAAGCTAAAAATGCACCGACAGCGTTCCTGATTTCCAAAAGAAGATACGACAAATTAGCCATTGCGGTTCGCGTTCTCCAAAATACACAGAACGTAGTTATTTCACTTTTTTGTTTTGCAGAGGATGGCAAAGAAATGTACCAAGGTTCAAAAGGCACTTGCGCAGCTATTGTTTTGCTCAATAAACCTCTTGTTTGGTGACGGTTTCCTCGCTGAAGCCGTCGTGGTTTGCTAAAACTCCCCGGTAGTGTATTAATTATTACCCAACAAGTGGACTAACGCAATTCCTGCATTTTGATTGGCTACGCTACTAGGGGACTATTAGCAATAGTCATCGAGTAGCGAAATTCGCCAGTTTTTCTTTCGTTTTTTTCCCCCAAATAAATATTTTTTCAACTTACATTTGCTAACTTTATTATCGCCTTTTCTGTACGACTAGTTGGGTGATACTAAAACAGTTGGGACCCTTCGCCCTCAAGGGCCACGGGTAAATAGCCCTTTCGGCTTCGCCTCATGGGCTATTGACCCGTAGCCCGAAAGGGCTACGGCTCAATAGCCCATGAGGCGAAGCCTCATGGGCTATTGACCCGTGGCCCTTGAGGGCGAAGGGTCTAATTGTTTTAGTATCACCCAACTAGTCGGACAGAAAAGGCAGTAATAAAGTTAGCGAATGTAAGTTGAAGAAATATTTATTTGGGGGAAAAAAACGAAAGAAAAACTGGCGAATTTCGCTACTCGATGACTATTACCATTAGACCACTAGTAGCGTAGCCAATCAAAATGCAGGATTTGCATTAGACCACTAGTTGGGTGATACTAATTATTAATAATCCGTATAGTCGGCGTAGAATTTGTTGCAAACTAACGTTGTGAACTTATGTGGGAAGAGAAACAGTTGCCTCTTAAAGTGACAGTACAAAGGTTGGACCGAACTGTAATAAAAATTCAAACTCAACGTGTGCTTGAAATAAAAATTACAACTGTTTTCAACTAAGTTTTAGCGTGAATCACTGAAGCTAGGAATCCCGAGATTAATCTAACTTAAATGAGAGTCACATATAGCAGTACGTAAAGAGTTTATGGATTTTATTTACTAAGCTTACCTGAAGCAGTGTCGCTAAGAAATCGCTGGATCATATGGATTCTACTTGCATGTGTTTGTGTTGTATAAGTGTTTTATTATATCCCTAAGTTAGTACGCGAGCTGTGATTGGTCAATTTTGCGGCCGTACTCTCCTGCACGGACTGATAAAACTTAAGCTTTTTTGTTGTTTTCAAACTGTTGCGTGATTTATCGTCAAATTTTCTCAATTACTTTCTTTTACTTTAAATTGTGAAATTGTTAAAGACTTAAAAACGATCCCAAATTGATACGTTTTACTTTCGACCTGCTTCAGCAATATGAAGCCTTAATTCCCTCGCGAATGGAAATCGTTCCCAAACCCTTCAGACACACAATAGAGATATAATAAATATCTTACTAACTTCGTTTTCTCGGTCCGTGCTGTAAGTTACGGATCCTCGTTTTTTCCCCTGCGATTTATGGCCCGCGCGCTTGGCGCTTGGGCCATAAATCGAAGGGAAAAAAACTCGGTCCGTAACTTACGGTACGGACCTCGAACTCGGTTAGTACAAGATATGTATGTCCACGTTAGCTTCTGTTAGAGCGGCTATTAATTGAGTGTTGCATTGTGTGGCGTGAGTTTGAC
The DNA here is from genome assembly GCA_019787425.1 of Platygyra sinensis. Classification (NCBI taxonomy): domain Eukaryota; kingdom Metazoa; phylum Cnidaria; class Anthozoa; order Scleractinia; family Merulinidae; genus Platygyra; species Platygyra sinensis. The sequence continues at coordinate 1,995 of JAHPZR010017669.1, forward strand.
TGGGTAGTCTAATTCTTAAGTAACTTTAATTATAATTGCTTTAGTTTTGGTTTTACGGCACTCAGTTGTCGGAAAACTGTTCTGTCATAGGAAAATCAGATAGTGGGGCGCACAAGTGCTTTCCGATTTTACTAAATGTCATGCATGACTGTGCCGTGCATTCCGTGGTTCCTGCACTGCATGTAAGGCTACTTCTACAAGCCCTGTGTCTGTTTCTAGGTACCCAATAATGGCGGTTTCAATCAATGTTCGTAATCTCTAATTACTGGAGCAGCTATTAACTTTTTCAGCGCATTAGGGAATAAAATCGCTTCAAGGTAACGCTGTTCTCAGTGTCGCATTTTGTAAGACTTGTAAGAGCCAAGGTCAATAAAAATCAGATATGATGATAAAAATTGCGAACACACTGAGCCAAAAAAGCGATTTCGCTTGTACCTGCTTTAATATATTTGTAGACCCTTGTGCCAAAGGAAACAAAACAAGGTTAGTTTGTTCTCATCTTCACTTTTTGAGAGTAATTGAATATAGGCACGCAAAGCGTGCGTGTTTTTTTTTGTCAAAAACTTCTGAACGTGACAGCATTGCGATTAGTTCAATCCAACAAGTTTAGTTACGATTAATATACAGCAAAAAGAAAAAACAAACAAAGACGTTTATATCATCTTATGAAGTGCAATATCAAGCCAAGATTTATCAAGGTTTGATTTTGACAATTCCATCAGTAGCTTTGTTTATAAGAACTTCATGGTTTTTCCCAGCAAGACAGTAAGTTATAAGCAGTCCTGTAGTAATAGCTAACGGTTAAAGCAGATTGATGGGCAATTTTAATGGACTCATATATAATATATAGATTTCATCATCAGTTCCTTCTCTCCGTATGGAGAATAGGGCCGGAAATCATACTCCTCCAAGATACCCTGTTTCCTGCCGCCAACCCTGCCTCAACCCAAGAGTTGAAACCCATTGCCATTCTCTCCTTCTCCACGTTTCTTTAGGTCCATGTCAGGGCAATTCGTGGGAGGCAGCTGTTGTCCATGCGCACCACGTGTCCTATCCATGTGCATCTCCTTTTCCTAACTAGTTCGCTAAATTTAGGCCAGCCTAAAAGCGTAGCTCCTTAGCCAGGTTGTTAAGAACCCGATTAAGCTAATCCAGGAAAAGGTAGAATTTTGATTCGAGTTCTGTAACTTTGCGGTGAGGTTTTCTGTTTTGAGTTTTATAAACACAAAACAAAGCAGCAAAAAAAAACAAAAAACATTGGTATAGAAGAAAAAGTTATAATTCGAATAAATTTAATCCCAGGCTAGCGTTAGCCGGCTTCCGAAAAATCCTGTCCTGTTTTCGACAAGTCAACCTGACATGAGCACGCGATCCAATCAAAAACCAGCACTTGGTCAGCGGTCAACTTCCAAAAGCCTCATGACCTCGATGAGTTGTAGCCTTGAGCCCGCGATATGGTCACGTGATATTGGTCAGCAGATACCTTGTTTTGACAGGTGTCATAACATGGATGTCCAATATCAAAAGCATGGTCTTATTCTGTTGCCAGCATCGATCAGATTGATTATATAGTTGCTTTGGTCTTGACATTCCAAGAAACACCTCAAATTAATACTGATTCTCAAAGCTATCTGAACGAGAAGACACCTTTGAAGGTGAAAAAACTGAAAGAATTAAACAAATTTAACAAGACGACACGAAACCTGCAGAGCTTGCCATGGAAATTATAACCAAAACTTAAGGGACTCTTTGGTAACAAAAAGAGTGAGAGAAAAAGTAGCTTTCTGAGAGACAAAATCTACCTCATTTTATTGTGCAATCTGTTTTACAACACACCGCTCCATTTTCTAGCCGACAATGTGGTTGGTTCTTTAATAAACCCCCAATGTGCCACTCAGATTGGTTTCCGATGGCTCTGAAACATTCCCCTTCCTCTCAAACAATGCTGAGAGAGAAAAGAATATATTCAATCCTTACTCTATCATTTCCAAAGGTTGGTTCGAAAAAACTTGATCGCTTTCAGTATCGTAAATTTGCCAGAAGTACTCTTCTGGTAAAATTGTATTTGCAAGCCATTCAATCTCTTTGAATCTTCTACAGAACATGAACTTAAGATTTTATTGATAGGGTTTTTTGGTCTGGCTTCCCCCAAAAAATTTTAAAAAGTCACATTATCCCTTTCTTACAGTCCAGCTCCATGCCTTCTCAACAGTATCCTGAAAAAAGTTAAAATGAAAATATTAACATAAAGCTAGTTAAAATAAAGTAAAATTAAGCAAATAAATGAGAGAGGTTCGTAAGAACAAACAAACAATGGATGTCCATCGTCGCAAGCCTAACCCAAACTGGTATAGGAGTAATTATAAGGGTTACAAACACGAGCAAAGAATGGCTCTCTATCGGGAATATATTTAAATAAAAATTTTACAGTTAGTTTTATTATTATGGGTGAGTACTTTGCCGCGTTAACGAAATTTTATTAACTGCGAAATATTTCCTCTAAGCTATACACAGTGAGTGAATGCTTCACCATTCACGAAACTTTATTAATTGCGAAATATAGCTCTGTATAACATATTGAGTGTCTTTCCTGCAAATTTATTTCGTTCTCTATTGAGTAAAATAATTGCAAATTTTGCATTTGTCAAATTACCGCTCTCCATTTTCTTAAGCCTAACTCCACCAGACGGAAGAGAAAAGGTGGCAAGAATGAAAAGACAGTGAGTGCCCCTTGTCACAAGCCTAACTCAACCAGGCAGAAGAGAAAGGGTTACAACAATGAACAAAATATCGAATGCTCATCATCACAAGGCTAACTCAACCAGACGGAAGAGAAAGGGTCACAAGAATGAACAAACGGTGATAATTCATCGTCACATGCCTACTGGTTCATTATAGTAAAGAGAGAGGGTCACAAGAATGGACAACCAGTGAGTGCCTGTGGTCACAAGCCTAACTCAAACTTATCAGAGGAGAGAGGGTCACAAGAATAAAAAACAACCACTGAGTGTCGTCGTCACAAGCCTAAATCAAGATGGTGGAAAGAGAAGGTCGCAACAACAAACAGTGAATGCTCATCATCATCTCACCAGTGCGCTCTTTCATTTAATTTTTTCGCGCTACTGTTGCGGAGCGACCAAATCGGTGTCGCAATGTCCTACCAAGGTGAATCGTCCCATGAAACGTGGCTCAAGTCTGCATTAGGACTGCATTCTACGAGCGGCAAACTGTCGCCCCGCTTCTCCAAAACTCGCTGCTTATTTATATATTATAAAGCCGTAGCTCTCCAATTTTTTTTTAATTTGGTCATGTCTGCAAAGTTGTGTTTAAGGAATACTTGGGCAGGAGAATAATTATTATTGTTATACCTCCCAACTCAAATACGTTCTCCGATTGGAGGAGAACGCGTCACGTGCCGTGGGTTAAATCTCTCTAACTCCCTAGGGAGAATAAAACTCACTAACTCCCAAGAGAAACAACAACTTGAACTTTGGACTCGCCCCTGATCACGTTGTGCACCTTGAAACCGCGGGAAATTTGTGTACCAGTCGGAATGATGTTAAAAAGCCATTGAAGCAGGACAACGTTTCTCATTAGAGAGGGATTTATAGTTAGAAAAGGGATTTATAGTTGCAAAAACATATCATGCAGATTAACAAAAGGGCAAATATGAACGTTTTGTGTCTCCAAGCTTTTGGTTTAGCGCCAAAAACGGGTTGCCCACGTTCGTCAACTCGCTCGTCAATCGCCGTCGCCAGGTGGGAAAGTATTTGTGTAATTTGCAACAAAATATGCTGTTCCTGATCAGATCAAACTATAAATGCTCGAGTTAAGCATTAGAAGAAGCCAAAGCAACTTTAGTACTGTCTATATTTTTTGTTAGCTGAGAAGAAAAAAACTGTTATCGTGATTTTTCGATAGGATAGGTTGGTTTTGGCAGCCGCTCAATCAGTGCGATTGCAGCCAGTGTATGCAATGGCGTCAGGCAAATCATTTTTTGAGTCGGAAGGTATAACAAAACACTTAATGACTGGCCCCTCGGGAAACAGTGAGTTTTGTTTCCCCTCGACCTCAATGTTTCACTCGGCTTCGCCTCGGGGAACATTGAGGGTCTCGGGGAAACAAAACTCACTGTTTCCATTGTTCCCAGTCATTAAGTGCTTATTATCGTGACGTCAGCGTTTTTTAAAGGTTCGTTTTCAACTTTATCTGCCCACACTCCGTTATCACGACGGATTAGTGTCGACGGTAGGCCTAACCGGCAGAATCAAATTTTTCCGGCGCAGTGTGGACGGGGCGTGGCAAGCAGCAGGAGGGGAGGGAAAGGTCGCCTGTCACGCGGGATAGAAACACCGCCGACATGAAGCATGGGTCACTTCGCTGTGTACAGAAAGAAGAAAGCACAATTTAGTAATCAAGACGGGCCAAACGTGCGAAGACAGAGGTGAGTCACAGTAGATTTTGGCAGCTTTTCTTGGCGCGTTTCTGTTTGGTGTTCTAAATTTTGCCCTAACGTATGTTCAACATATTCCGTCGATTTTGCTTCGCTTAATATAACAATACAGACGAGTTAAACAATAGAAAGTTCTAATGAAAACCTGTGTGGGAGGACGGCGACCTTGAAAGTGTTCAGACGCTCACATATTTAAAAATGTTAGATACTGAAAATTAAATCGGCTAATTTCAAGAATCTCTTATTGTGCAAGTACAAAAGATCCCCAGGAAATTAAACGGCAGAAAGTTGAAGCCACCTCTGCATACGTCTCATGAGGTTTCGCAGTCGGAATCATGGGTCTTGCGGGCATTTTTGTCACGTTTGTTTAACCCATTGACTCCCCGAGATTTGTGCCTAAAACGCATTTTTTGGACATTTTGGAGATTTTCAGGATGGATTTGGGCCAAATTAGCTCCAATCTACTCAAAAAGGCATTAATTGGCAACATGATAGCAAGCCTTTCTTTCCACTAGGGTCGCATTTTGCGACATTTTCGCTCCGGCATGTGGAGAAATCGCAATTTTGAGACGAGAAAGTGCCTACATCTTTAGACTATTTTCGTTTTTTTTCACTTTCCTTTTTCTCCTTTTCTTATCTTTTTGCTGCAGTGATCGACCTTCTACTGGGCTTCTTTTCCGTTTAAAAACTTCCAAGAAAGCATCATCGAGGCGAGCAAATTTTGCAATAGACCCTTCTCCAAAATGGCAGCGGAAAACTCCAATAAGTTACAGTTAAAAACGTATACCAGCACTAGAAAGAACACCTTTACTTTAGTAACTCTGCAAAGTCTCAGCATTTCAGGTGTAATATCAGCTGAGAAAATAAAAAGTTGAAAATTGAGAAATTTAGAGACGTTTGAATGACTGGGGGTGTAATGCATACCCCTAGTCATACAAACGTCTGTAAATTTTTCAATTTTCAACCTATATTTTCTCAGCTGATATTACACCTGAACTGCTGAAACTTTGCAGTTTTGCTAAAGTAAAGGTGTTCTTTCTAGTGCTGGTATACGTTTTTAATTTTAACTTGTTTGAATTTTCGGCCGCCATTTTGGAGAAGGGTCTATTGAGTAGTCACGTGTAGCGGTAAGAAATTTTGCTCTGAGCTTTTCGCACAAATTTCTGAGCATTTTCCTGCATATTTCAGGCTCCATTGAGCCAACCATTCTAATCATTGGAAACATATTTTCTTCCTGCGTCCAGGGAAAAGGCCCTGGGAACGAGGTTGCGTAGATGATGCCAATTTTGGTCAAAGGTGATAACGTCAGAAGTCAGTGGAACAAAGGCCAGGGCGTGTCACGGACAGTTATGGGCGGCACAGGAATCATTGGGTTTAAGTACCAATGACACCATTTCAGAGCAGCTGAAGGTGTACTTGAGAAAAAAAAATAATTATGTTTTATTTGTAATGAAATATTTCATTTAATTCCAGAAGCACCAGATGAATACGAAACTGATTTAAAACTTCAGTGTATATTGTGCTGTGACTCAGTCGGCAACGCCACGAGTTATGACAATTTTAGAGCTTTTGTTCACGAAAAATACCGTAAACCGTTTTAAGCTGCTTTTCTCAAACAAGCGAGAAGTTTAGTACACAAAAATTCTTGTCATGTAGCCTACCAATGTACAAAGTATGAGCAAATCAGTGAATTTTGAGCTCAGTGTTTCCGCGATTTCTACGATCTTCACTGACATTGCCTCGCAATATTCAGCAATTATTGAATAAGGCTGACTAGGATATGAAGAATTCTACAGATCAAGGAGGGTGTTATCCACAGAGGCCGAAAGCCAAATTTAATAATTGCTTTATTATTCATTCAAATATTTTCCCGTTCTTAAAGGAGTCTGGCCATTTCGCTCTTTGTTTTTTTCCGCTCACCTGAAATATAACACAACCTTGTCCCCAGGTTTTCTCGGTAAATGGTTCAATAATCTGCAGCGGGCTGCACTTTTGACGTCATTTTGACGTCATCGGTTCAATAATTTGCAGCAGGCTGCACTTTTGACGTCATTGGTTCGATATTTGGTCAACAGCAACTGGTTATGGTGAATTATGCGTGTGGTTTTAACCAATCAGAAACGGGGAAATATTTGGAATGAATAATAAATATATGTTATTGGCCGGCTGGGAGGTCCGTATAGGGAAAAACTGTGACCGAGGTCTTGAAAATGCTGCCCGAGGCCGCAGGCCGAGGGCAGCATTTTCAAGCCCGAGGTCACAGTTTTTCCCTATACGGACCGACCCTGAGCCGGCCAATAACATTTTTATCTTTTTTTTCTTGCCGTAAACTGACTTACACGTTTGTTTACTTAACTTTGCCATTGAATCGGCTTACGCGCCCTCTACAAACCATTCGCAAAAAATCTAACGAGCGAAAGAACGAGTAAATCAGATACTATACGAAGAAAGATGTATTAAAGAACAGAATTAATTCGAACTACTTTATGTTAGTGCATTTAGTTCCCTAGTTAAGGTCTCCAAAATTGTTTTCCAGGTGTGAATTTTTTGTTCAAAGTTTGAAGTTGTACTACAAAAAACAGTTTTTGTCGATCATTGGCAATCACTCGACTGAATTAGACTTTTCTACCGTAAATTGAGTAGCAGATAACGAGAAAATTCGTTAAGTGTACTCCACAGCAATTCTCTGAAGTACAGCAACGATTAGAGAGGGAAACTCGACTGAAATTGACTCAGTTTTTACTTAAAATTGAACAGAGAGACACACAGGATTACGCGCCATTACAGCGCCGAGCAACAAACAACCAAACAAACTCTCAGAACTTCAAAAACTTCAATTGAATTTACTTACAGTAACTTTCCTTGCCATCTAAAGGTGAATAGAGGTAAACTTGCGTTAATTAATCGTCCTTGGAAGTGAAAAAAGGGCGAATGATTGACGATAACCGCTAATTCATTCACGAAAATAGATCAACTCGATGGATTCCGCCCGCTGTAGCGGTCCGTATGAGAGAATTCCGCCCGCGCCAGGAACCAATCAGATTGCAGGATTTGTTGAATTCCGCCCGCTCACGAGCCGAAAAAAAGATAAATGAACGTATATACCTATCGCGTATTGAAATGAAACCGTTTTAGCACACAAACTGCAGTTACAAACATGACGTTTTACTGTCATGTTTGTAACTGCAGTTTGTGTGCTTTTTCGTATTAAGCTACGACGGCCAAAGAAAAAGAATTTTTATGAAACCGTTTTACTTTGTAATGGCTCTAAATTCCAACCCCTTAGGGCGTCTGCCTGGGGCTGGGACATTGTCAAGGAAATTTAGTTTTCAGCTTTTAAAATACGTACATTTTTTTATTGCTTTTTTTTAATTTCCTGAGTTGATAAATTTCATTGGAGTCCTGCACTTTTGAAGCAAGATCGAGCTCTACTCCGTACATGAGTGTAAATATTTGGAATGCAAACCTAGGATGGCAGAAAGATGCCTTGCAGTGCAAGATGTTTGGTTCGAAAGCCCGGTGCCTGTTGTGGTTGTTCAATTAGAATGTTTTTAATAGAGCTGAGATCCTGGAAATACACTGAAAGGTCACAAAGCTGTCTGTTCAAACATTAGAAACATGGACACAAAGTCGCCAGCTAAATCGAATGCCAGTTGTTGCACTGATTTGTTCACTTTACTGTTCTTCGCTGATTTATTTGTAAACAATTATTTCTTCCATCATCTATCAGGGAAAGAGAATTTGACCTTGTCCCATAACTCGAGCATTTGCACTATTCCCGATGCTATCAAAGGATTTGTACAATTATTGTAGCCCACTGTGGGGCATTTGCAACAGTTTTTGCAAATACCCGACACATACCTTACGGGAGATAGAGGGGCTTGAAATTGACAGGGCCGTAACACTTGTCACACTTGTAACACAGTCGCACTAATAACAAAACAGCTGTCTCTCTGTAGTAATCGTTTTTCGTAATAAATTAAGCTTCCGCATTTTGTAATAATTGCCGTAACACCTTGTAATAAACTTCGTTAAGACCAAAGTTTAAGTCACTTTTTGCCGATTGTAAACACCGCGAAATTAAGTTCAGCCTTACAAACGACTTATCCGCGACGAAAACGAAACCGACAACCGGACTTCTAACAGACCGACTTAATTTTGACTAACAAATTTTAACTAACAAAAGACGGATCGAAACTGACCAATGACTGATGACAAACTTTACACGAGTCTTTCAGCCAATAACATCATGGCTTAACTGACCAATCGTTTTCAACTGACCAGACCTATAACAACATCGACTGACAAACACTATTCACTTGACTCTGAAGATGACTTCCGCTCAGGTTGTCGAAACGTCAGTCACCAACAACAGTTCTTTTCAGAACTACACTCACCCGGACGATCACACAATACGAACTACTGATACTCCTGGGTTCAAACCATTTACTATGTTAAGTTCATGTATGTTTGATTTATATTTGAAATGCTTGAAACCACTGATTAAAAAGGAAAATCCAGTAGATTGTATTTTCTTTGAAATCCGCGTAATTTAAGTTTGAGCGAAATAAGCTTTCTTTGGTTACCTCGCATGCCATGATAAGTTCAGCAGCTCAAAACATCGAGGTGAGTATGGTTCTTTAATTTTTTTATACAGACTTTTGAAGTGAATACATCTTTTGTTTTGACGATATTTCTTAGTTTGTGACTTGCTCGTGTTCTCATGACCGATGTGTGCAGCCCTTCATTTTGCCTGAGATGTTTTTCAAGTTCTCGAGAAATAGTTAAAAAGGCTACGGGACGATCCAAGCGACTATCATTTAGATTAAATTTCCTGGATTCCAACGAGAGGCAAATACAGAAATCTCTAAAGCTAAAACTAAATATATTTATTTTCCAAATTCAATGATCTCAGGGTAATATTACATTACTGATAATTAAGTTTTAATACATAAAGTAGTTAGTGTTAAACGATCAAACACCAGTTCCTTCCCTCCTTAATTGTTAAATGAGACCCAATTTTTCACCCCTTCTCTTTGTAGTTACCTTATTTTCGTTAGATGGTCATTTTCTAGTGTTTAGAACATGCCTGCTGTATACCAGCATGAGATCTGAAAGTAAACAATTTTTGATATTTTCAGGCCTCTGGGAATTTAAGATGTCCCAAGGTAACCAAGGTAAATATTTGGAATGAATAATAAATGAACGTATATACCTATCGCGTATTGAAATGAAACCGTTTTAGCACACAAACTGCAGTTACAAACATGACGTTTTACTGTCATGTTTGTAACTGCAGTTTGTGTGCTTTTTCGTATTAAGCTACGACGGCCAAAGAAAAAGAATTTTTATGAAACCGTTTTACTTTGTAATGGCTCTAAATTCCAACCCCTTAGGGCGTCTGCCTGGGGCTGGGACATTGTCAAGGAAATTTAGTTTTCAGCTTTTAAAATACGTACATTTTTTTATTGCTTTTTTTAATTTCCTGAGTTGATAAATTTCATTGGAGTCCTGCACTTTTGAAGCAAGATCGAGCTCTACTCCGTACATGAGTGTAAATATTTGGAATGCAAACCTAGGATGGCAGAAAGATGCCTTGCAGTGCAAGATGTTTGTAACTGCAGTTTGTGTGCTTTTTCGTATTAAGCTACGACGGCCAAAGAAAAAGAATTTTTATGAAACCGTTTTACTTTGTAATGGCTCTAAATTCCAACCCCTTAGGGCGTCTGCCTGGGGCTGGGACATTGTCAAGGAAATTTAGTTTTCAGCTTTTAAAATACGTACATTTTTTTATTGCTTTTTTTTAATTTCCTGAGTTGATAAATTTCATTGGAGTCCTGCACTTTTGGAGCAAGATCGAGCTCTACTCCGTACATGAGTGTAAATATTTGGAATGCAAACCTAGGATGGCAGAAAGATGCCTTGCAGTGCAAGATGTTTGGTTCGAAAGCCCGGTGCCTGTTGTGGTTGTTCAATTAGAATGTTTTTAATAGAGCTGAGATCCTGGAAATACACTGAAAGGTCACAAAGCTGTCTGTTCAAACATTAGAAACATGGACACAAAGTCGCCAGCTAAATCGAATGCCAGTTGTTGCACTGATTTGTTCACTTTACTGTTCTTCGCTGATTTATTTGTAAACAATTATTTCTTCCATCATCTATCAGGGAAAGAGAATTTGACCTTGTCCCATAAACTCGAGCATTTGCACTATTCCCGATGCTATCAAAGGATTTGTACAATTATTGTAGCCCACTGTGGGGCATTTGCAACAGTTTTTGCAAATACCCGACACATACCTTACGGGAGATAGAGGGGCTTGAAATTGACAGGGCCGTAACACTTGTCACACTTGTAACACAGTCGCACTAATAACAAAACAGCTGTCTCTCTGTAGTAATCGTTTTTCGTAATAAATTAAGCTTCCGCATTTTGTAATAATTGCCGTAACACCTTGTAATAAACTTCGTTAAGACCAAAGTTTAAGTCACTTTTTGCCGATTGTAAACACCGCGAAATTAAGTTCAGCCTTACAAACGACTTATCCGCGACGAAAACGAAACCGACAACCGGACTTCTAACAGACCGACTTAATTTTGACTAACAAATTTTAACTAACAAAAGACGGATCGAAACTGACCAATGACTGATGACAAACTTTACACGAGTCTTTCAGCCAATAACATCATGGCTTAACTGACCAATCGTTTTCAACTGACCAGACCTATAACAACATCGACTGACAAACACTATTCACTTGACTCTGAAGATGACTTCCGCTCAGGTTGTCGAAACGTCAGTCACCAACAACAGTTCTTTTCAGAACTACACTCACCCGGACGATCACACAATACGAACTACTGATACTCCTGGGTTCAAACCATTTACTATGTTAAGTTCATGTATGTTTGATTTATATTTGAAATGCTTGAAACCACTGATTAAAAGGAAAATCCAGTAGATTGTATTTTCTTTGAAATCCGCGTAATTTAAGTTTGAGCGAAATAAGCTTTCTTTGGTTACCTCGCATGCCATGATAAGTTCAGCAGCTCAAAACATCGAGGTGAGTATGGTTCTTTAATTTTTTTATACAGACTTTTGAAGTGAATACATCTTTTGTTTGACGATATTTCTTAGTTTGTGACTTGCTCGTGTTCTCATGACCGATGTGTGCAGCCCTTCATTTTGCCTGAGATGTTTTCAAGTTCTCGAGAAATAGTTAAAAGGCTACGGGACGATCCAAGCGACTATCATAAAGATTAAATTTCCTGGATTCTAAGGAGAGGCAAATACAGAAATCTCTAAAGCTAAAACTAAATATATTTATTTTCCAAATTCAACGATCTCAGGGTAATATTACATTACTAATTAAGTTTTAATACATAAAGTAGTTAGTGTTAAACGATCAAACACCAGTTCCTTCCCTCCTTAATTGTTAAATGCGACCCAACTTTCACCTTTTCTCTTTGTAGTTACCTTATTTTCGTTAGATGGTCATTTTCTAGTGTTTAGAACATGCCTGCTGTATACCAGCATGAGATCTGAAAGTAAACAATTTTTGGTATTTTCAGGCCTCTGGGAATTTGAAGATGTCCCAAGGTAACCTCACACCTCGGATCCTATACGCTTACTAGGCCTTTACAGCGGACTTTCAACGCATCAGCTGCAATTTTCACGTCCTACGTTTTGAAATGTAAAAATTCAGTTAATCAAAGCCGACAAAATAAAAATTTACCTTGATCTAATGCAATTATTTGGCCCGCTGCCACCAGCCTTTTTCAGATATAGTGGAAAATTATAACGTATTTCATACTCACTTTGCAAAAAGCTGTTATCAAATACAGTGAAGTATACACGTATGATAAGTTAACAAGCTGTCGGCATGCTTGTTAAGTCGCTACAAAACAGTTGGGTTTCATCATGCGCATTTAAGTCAAGTTAAGCTTGGACAATTACGGTAGCCTCGCTGGCTTTACGAATAGAGTCTCCAGGAAAAGATTAGACTAGTAAACATTTGTCGACTGCTTATTGCGTGCTTCATTTGAATATTCGAAATTAATAGCCCGCATGTTTACGTGTCCAGTATGTTGCCCAGTTGCAGACCAGCACCAATATGTGACCAGTAGCCCTATTTTACAGTGTAAGGCAAACCTCTCTCATTTACGTTACATTATAGGATACTTTTAGTCCAACAATTTCGCGAACAATTCAATTCATCTCCAAAAAGTTGCCTCGCATCCACTTTGGTTTGCATTGAAGTGCAAATGAGAAAAGTTAACCATGAAAATGGTTGTTTAAATATTATTTCAATTTTGCATCGTACTTATGGCAAACGAAATATGCCAAAAGGAGACAGAGCTGTTCAGTTGTAGCTGTCAAATAGCTATAAAAAGGTTTGGTGTACTATACACTGTAGCTTTAACGCCACTTCCACAAGTAACATCACTTCCACCAGTCACCGTTTTGTTCAGGCGAGTGATTTTTCATGGCTAATGTTTGCGCTTTTCACAATTTAGTAAAATTAACCTACCATTGATTTGGAGTGACGATACTCG
>JAHPZR010017669.1:20000-35000 GCA_019787425.1 Platygyra sinensis
GCGGATTTCAAGGAAAATACAATCTACTGGATTTGCCTTTTTTAATCAGTGGTTTCAAGCATTTCAAATATAAATATAACTAGTAATAACCAAAGGCTAGCAAATGCCGGCGAGGATTTTTTTTTTTGCCCATTTGGGGAATAAAAGATTTGGGGGCCTATAGGGAAAGGTCGGGTGATTTTGTTTGTACATGAGCACCCCCCCCCCCCCCTCCCCAGGTTTTACTCGCTTTTTCCTCCATTTTGACAGTAACAATAGTGACTTGACAAAATCTGTGAAACAGTAACACCAGAGCATTCCACGAGACACTAATCCCATTGTTTGCTTTCCTTAGATTTAGTAATATGCTGTAATTGTTGCTGTTTCACGGCGTAAATAAAAGCACTGTAGGTTATAAAGTATGCGTATTGATCGAGTCAAAGTGATTGATTTAACGCAAGTGTGATTTATTTAAAATCATAACATAGAAAAATATCGAAGACAACGATCTCAGACCATGCGCTTGTTAAGTCAAGGACGAACAGCTTTCGCTCCACGCTTCTATGAAATTAAAGAACGCGATCTCACACTATGCGCTTGTCAGCTCAAGGGCAAACAATTCTGACGCTCCGCGATTGAAGTTAAGGACGAACAGTTGCCACTCTCGATTAAGACGGAAACAGCCGGGAAATGGCATACAACGCGACAACATGAACAGAAAAGTCGAATCCAAGTTGACACGCTCGATTTGGATTGGTCGGCGCAGCTGCTATGCATGACCTTCACGTGATCCAAGGTCCAAATGTTACGCGTGATGCGCGTGAGAAAATAGCATTCTTTGCATTCCATGCATTCGTGGTGGAAGACTCAAGATTTCAGCAAAATCGAGTCAGGGCCAAACTATACAACTGCGGCGCATGCGTTTGTAAAAGCAACGTTGAGATTAGGATTGTGGGCTCCTTTTGTCGCCCGCAAACATACATGAACTTAATTTCGCGGTGTTTACAATCGGCAAAAAGTGACTTAAACTTTGGTCTTAACGAAGTTTATTACAAAATGTTATGGCAATTATTACAAAATGCGGAAGCTTAATTTATTACGAAAAACGATTACTACAGAGAGACAGCTGTTTTGTTATTAGTGCGACTGTGTTATTGCGAAGTGTGACAAGTGTTACGGCTCTGTCAATTTCAAGCCCCTCTATCTCCCGTAAGGTATGTGTCGGGTATTAGCAAAAACTGTTACAAATGCCCCACAGTGGGCTACAATAATTGTACAAATCCTTTGATAGCATCGGGAATAGTGCAAATGCTCGACTAATGGGACAAGGTCAAATTCTCTTTCCCTGATAGATGATGGAAACAATAATTGTTTACAAATAAATCAGCGAAGAGCAGTAAAGTGAACAAATTATGCAACAACTGGCATTCGATTTAGCTGGCGACTTTGTGTCCATGTTTCTATGTTTGAACAGACAGCTTTGTGACCTTTCAGTGTATTTCCAGGATCTCAGCTCTATTAAAAACATTCTAATTGAACAACCACAACAGGCACCGGGCTTTCGAACCAAACATCTTGCACTGCAAGGCATCTTTCTGCCATCCTAGGTTTGCATTCCAAATATTTACACTCATGTACGGAGTAGAGCTCGATCTTGCTTCAAAAGTGCAGGACTCCAATGAAATTTATCAACTCAGGAAATTAAAAAAAGCAATACAAAATGTATGTATTTTAAAAGCTGAAAACTAAATTTCCTTGACAATGTCCCAGCCCCAGGCAGACGCCCTAAGGGGTTGGAATTTAGAGCCATTACAAAGTAAAACGGTTTCATAAAAATTCTTTTTCTTTGGCCATCGTAGCTTAATACGAAAAAGCACACAAACTGCAGTTACAAACATGACAGTTAAACGTCATGTTTGTAACTGCAGTTTGTGTGCTAAAACGGTTTCATTTCAATACGCGATAGGTATATACGTTCATTTATTATTCATTCCAAATATTTCCCCGTTTCTGATTGGTTAAAACCACACGCATAATTCACCATAACCAGTTGCTGTTGACCAAATATCGAACCAATGACGTCAAAAGTGCAGCCTGCTGCAAATTATTGAACCGATGAGGTCAAAATGACGTCAAAAGTGCAGCCCGCTGCAGATTATTGAACCATTTACCGAGTGAACGTGGGGAAAGGTTGTGTTATATTTCAGGTGAGCGGAAAAAACAAAGAGCGAAATGGCGAAACTCCTTTAAGAACGGGGAAATATTTTGAATGAATAATAAAGCAATTATTGAATTCGGCTTTCGGCCTCTGTGGATAACACCCTCCTTGATCTGCAGAATTCTTCATATCCTAATCAGCCTTATTCAATAATTGCTGAATATTGCGAGTCAACGTCAGTGAAGATCGTAGAAATCGCGGAAACACTGAGCTCAAAATTCACTGATTTGCTCAATACTTTGTACATTGGTAGGCTACATGACAAGGATTTTTGTGTACTAAACTTCTCGCTTGTTTGAGAAAAGAAGCTTAAAACGGTTTTACGGTATTTTTCGTGAACAAAAGCTCTAAAATTGTCATAATTCGTGCCGTTTCCGACTGAGTCACAACACAATATACACGGAAGTTTTAAATCAGTTTCGTATTCATCTGGTGCTTCTGGAATTAAATGAAATATTTCATTACAAATAAAACATAATTATTTTTCTTTCTCAAGTACACCTTCAGCTGCTCTGAAATGGTGTCGTTGGTACTTAAACCCAATGACTCCTGTGCCGCCCATAACTGCCTGTGACACGCCCTGGCCTTTGTTCCACTGACTTTTGACGTTATCACCTTTGACCAAAATTGGCATCATCTACGCAACCTCGTTCCCAGGGCCTTTTCCCTGGATGCAGGAAGAAAATATGTTTCCAATGATTAGAATGGTTGGCTCAATGGAGCATGAAATATGCAGGAAAATACTCAGAAATTTGTGTGAAAAGCTCAGAGAAAAATTTCTTACCGCTACACGTGACTACTCAATTGCAAAATTTGCTCGCCTCGATGATGCTTTCTTGGAAGATTCTAAACGCAAAACAAGCCCAGTAGAAGGTCGATCACTGCAGCAAAAAGATAAGAAAAGGAGAAAAAGGAAAGTGAAAAAAAAAACGAAAAGTCTAAAGATGTAGGCACTTTCTCGTCTCAAAATTGTGATTTCTGCACATGCCGGAGTGAAAATGTCGCAAAATGCGACCCTGGTGGAAAGAAAGGCTTGCTATCATGTTGCCAATTAATGCCTTTTTGAGTAGATTGGAGCTAATTTGGCCCAAATCCATCCTGAAAATCTTCAAAATGTCCAAAAAAAGCATTTTAGGCACAAATCTCTGGGAGTCAATGGGTTAAACAAACGTGACAAAAATGCCCGCAGGACGCATGATTCTGACTGCGAAATCTCATGAGACGTATGCAGAGGTGGCTTCAACTTTCTGCCGTTCAATTTCCTGGGGGCCTTTTGTACTTGCACAACAAGAGATTCTTGAAATTAGCCGATTTAATTTTCAGTATCTAACATTTTTAAATATGCGAATAAGCGAGCGTCTGAACACTTTCAAGGTCGCCGTCCTCCCACACAGGTTTTCATTAGAACTTTCTATTATTTAACTCGTCTGTACTGTTATATTAAGCGAAGCAAAATCGCCGGAATATGTTGAACATACGTCAGGGCAAAATTTAGAACACCAAACAGAAACGCGCCAAGAAAAGCTGCCAAAATCTACTGTGACTCACCTCTGTCTTCGCACGTTTGGCCCGTCTCGATTACTAAATTGTGCTTTCTTCTTTCTGTACACAGCGAAGTGACCCATGCTTCATGTCGGCGGTGTTTTCTATCCCGCGTGACAGGCGACCTTTCCCTCCCCTCCTGCGGCTTGCCACGCCCCGTCCACACTGCGCCGGAGAAATTTGATTCTGCCGGTTAGGCCTACGGTCGACACTAATCCGTCGTGATAACGGAGTGCGGGCAGATAAAGTTGAAAACGAACCTAAAAAAAACGCTGACGTCACGATAATAAGCACTTAATGACTGGCCCCTCGGGAAACAGTGAGTTTTGTTTCCCCGAGACCCTCAATGTTCCCCGAGGCGAAGCCGAGTGGAACATTGAGGTCGAGGGGAAACAAAACTCACTGTTTCCCGAGGGGCCAGTCATTAAGTGTTTTGTTATACCTTCCGACTCAAAAAATGATTTGCTTGACGCCATTGCATACGCTGGCTGCACTCGCACTGATTGAGCGGCTGCCAAAACCAACCTATCCTATCGAAAAATCACGATAACAGTCTTTTTCTTCTCAGCTAACAAAAAATATAGACAGTACTAAAGTTGCTTTGGCGTCTTCTAATGCTTAACTCGAGCATTTTGAGTTTGATCTGATCAGGAACAGCATATATATATTTTGTTGTAAATTACACAAATACTTTCCTACCTGGCGACGGCGATTGACGAGCGAGTTGACGAACGTGGGCAACCCGTTTTTGGCGCCAAACCAAAAGCTTGGAGACACAAAACGTTCATATTTGCCCTTTTGTTAATCTACATGATATGTTTTTGCAACTATAAATCCCTTTTCTTGAATAATGAATGCCGTCTCTAATGAGAAACGTTGTCCTGCTTCAACGGTTTTTTAACATCATTCCGACTGGTACACAAATTTCCCGCGGTTTCAAGGTGCACAACGTGATCAGGGGTGAGTCCAAAGTTCAAGTTCTTGTTTTCCTTGGGAGTTAGTCAGTTTTATTCTCCCTAGGGAGTTAGACAGATTTAACCCACGGCACGTGACGCGTTCTCCTCCAATTTGAGAACGTATTTGAGTTGGGAGGTATAACAATAATATTTATTCTCCTGCCCGAGTATTCCTTAAACACAACTTTGCAGACATGACCAAATTAAAAAAAAATTGGAGAGCTACGGCTTTATAATATATAAATAAGCAGCGAGCTTTGGAGAAGCGGGCCAACAGTTTGCCGCTCGTAGAACGCAGTCCTAATGCAAACTTGAGCCAAGTTTCATGGGACGATTCACCTTGGTAGGACATTGCGACACCGATTTGGTCGCTCCGTAACAGTAGCGCGAAAAAATGAAATGAAAGAGCGCACTGGTGAGAGGATGATGAGCATTCACTGTTTGTTGTTGCGACCTTCTCTTTCCACCATCTTGATTTCGGCTTGTGACGACGACACTCGGTGGTTGTTTATTCTTGTGACCCTCTCTCCTCTGACAAGTTTGAGTTAGGCTTGTGACCACAGGCACTCACTGGTTGTCCATTCTTGTGACCCTCTCTCTTTACTATAATGAACCAGTAGGCATGTGACGATGAATTATCACCGTTTGTTCATTCTTGTGACCCTTTCTCTTCCGCCTGGTTGAGTTAGCCTTGTGATGATGAGCATTCGATATTTTGTTCATTGTTGTAACCCTTTCTCTTCTGCCTGTTTGAGTTAGGCTTGTGACAAGGGGCACTCACAGTCTTTTCATTCTTGCCACCTTTTCTCTTCCGTCTGGTTGAGTTAGGCTTTGAAAATGGAGAGCGGTAATTTGACAAATTAGAAACCAATCTGAAACCAATCTGAGTGGCACATTGGGGGTTTATTAAAGAACCAACCACATTGTCGGCTAGAAAATGGAGCAGTGTGTTGTAAAACAGATTGCACAATAAAATGAGGTAGATTTTGTCTCTCAGAAAGCTACTTTTTCTCTTACTCTTTTTGTTACCAGAGTCCCTTAAGTTTTGGTTATAATTTCCATGGCAAGCTCTGCAGGTTTCGTGTCGTCTTGTTAAATTTGTTTAATTCTTTCAGTTTTTTCACCTTCAAAGGTGTCTTCTCGTTCAGATAGCTTTGAGAATCAGTATTAATTTGAGGTGTTTCTTGGAATATCAAGACCAAAGCAACTATATAATCAATCTGATCAATGCTGGCAACAGAATAAGACCATGCTTTTGATATTGGACATCCATGTTATGAGCAAATGACACCTGTCAAAACAAGGTATCTGCTGACCAATATCACGTGACCATATCGCGGGCTCAAGGCTACAACTCATCGAGGTCATGGAAGATGACCGCTGACCAAGTGCTGGTTTTTGATTGGATCGCGTGCTCATGTCAGGTTGACTTGTCGAAAACAGGACAGGATTTTTCGGAAGCCGGCTAACGCTAGCCTAGGATTAAATTTATTCGAATTATAACTTTTTCTTCTATACCAATGTTGTTTTTTCTGCTGCTTTGTTTTGTGTTTATAAAACTCAAAACAGAAAACCTCACCGCAAAGTTACAGAACTCAAATCAAAATTCTACCTTTTCCTGGATTAGCCGCTTAATCGGGTTCTGAACAACCTGGCTAAGGAGGTACGCTTTTAGGCTAGCCTAAATTTAGCGAACTAGTTAGGAAAAGGAGATGCACATGGATAGGACACGTGGTGCGCATGGACAACAGCTGCCGTCCACGAGTTGCCCTGACATGGACCTAAAGAAACGTGGAGAAGGACTGTGGAGAAGGAGAGAATGGCCATGGGTTTCAACTCTTGGGTTGAGGCAGGGTTGGCGGCAGGAAACAGGGTATCTTGGAGGAGTATGATTTCCGGCCCTATTCTCCATACGAAGAGAAGGAACTGATGATGAAATCTATATATTATATATGAGTCCATTAAAATTGCCCATCAATCTGCTTTAACCGTTAGCTATTATTACAGGACTGCTTATAACTTAGCTGGGAAAAACCATGAAGTTCTTATAAACAAAGCTACTGATGGAATTGTCAAAATCAAACCTTGATAAATCTTGGCTTGATATTGCACTTCATAAGATGATATAAACGTCTTTGTTTGTTTTTTCTTTTTGCTGTATATTAATCGTAACTAAACTTGTTGGATTGAACTAATCGCAATGCTGTCACGTTCAGAAGTACAGTTTTTGACAAAAAAAACACGCACGCTTTGCGTGCCTATGTTCAATTACTCTCAAAAGTGAAGATGAGAACAAACTAACCTTGTTTTAAAAATTGCACCGTAACCAGGATGAGACATGTTGTAAATCTGAAAGACGTTCTCTGGTTAAAAATTGATTAAAAATTATAAGCTTTCGGCTATCTATCTATAGCCTTTAACGAATGAAATATAAAAAGCGCGAATTAAAATATATACGAAAAGGGGTGTAAAAAATTCAATGCGGGTGAGAACTAGAATATGAATAAGAATGATCTAGAAAAAAATTACAATAAAATAGAGTATTGTCTCGGTAACGGTTTAGAATTATTGTCCGCGTTAACAGTTTTAGCGGTATGCCAGGATTCCAAGGTTTTTCTAACACGGTAGTTGCCTTTGTCAATTACGCATGCATTATTGAAGTCAATAGAGTGGTCATTCTTCCATGCATGGCTGGCAATGTTTGACCCTTTCGCGAAATTTTTTAGGTTTCTTTGATGTTCTTTTTTCCGCGTTGAAAAGCATCTTCCAGTTTCGCCAATGTAACTCCACGGACAGTCCGAGCACGGAATTTTGTAGACAACATTGCATTGTTGGTCCACGGGCTGTCTTGTTTTTGGGGATGGGAATTCTTGCTGAAGGGTTTTAAGAGGTTTGGTGACGACTCGAATTTCTTGTTTGCGTAATAATCTCATGAGGGGCTCTGTCAAGCCGCTAATGTATGGAAGGCACGCAAATCCATGGGGTGTATTCTGTGGGTCAGCCCAACTAAAGAACATTGCTACCAATTCTTCTGGTGATGGTACAGTTGGTGATGGTGGCTTCTTTCTATTTTTGGAAATATGAGAGATGACTGAGGACGGGTAGCCATTGGCTTTTAGTGCATCTGTGACATAGTTGGTCTCGCGTGATTTTCCTTCGTTAGTGCTTGGGAGATTAGACGCACGGAATAACAAGGTAGAGGCCGTGCTGATTTTGTGTTTTCTCTCATGATGTGAGGAGAAGTCTAGATATCTATCAGTGTGGGTTGGTTTTCGATAAACATCGATGACAGCAACACCATTTTTTCTTGACACTAAGGTGTCAAGGAAGGCAATTTGTCCATTGTTCTCTTCTTCAATGGTAAATGTGATCTTAGGGTCGACAGCGTTTAAGGTGTCGTGGAAGGAATGGACAGCAGCTTTCTTGATGACAACAAAGCTGTCGTCAACATATCGTTTCCAAATCCTTGGCGGAACAATGGCGGAGCTGATGGCTGACTCTTCTATCACTTCCATACAGAGGTTAGCGACAATAGGGCTAACAGGGCTGCCCATGGCACAACCATGAATCTGCTTGTATGTGCGATTATTGTAGACGAAATAGTTGTTTGAAAGAGTGAAGTCAAGGAGAGAGATGATGTCATCGGTAGAGAGGTTTGTTCTGGTCTGTAGTGTGTTATCACAGTTCAGTTTATTGCGGATATAATCACAAGCTTTATTTACTGGGATAGCTGTGAAAAGGGACACCACGTCAAATGACACCATGACTTCGTCATCCAAGATTTCGATGTTAGCTACTTGTTTCGCGAACTGGGAGGAGTTGAGGACAGAATAACCATTAAGGTTCTGTATCGGAGAAAGGATATCTGATAGAAACTTAGATGTGTTATAAAGAGCGGAGCCGATACATGAAACGATTGGTCGAAGAGGGCAGCCAGGTTTATGGTGTTTAATAGAGCCACGAATGGCAGGTAGAGAACCATCTGTGGAATGAAGTTTGCGATAAGTAGCTTCATCAATCTTATTTTCTCTTTTTAGAGCGAGGAGCTTGCTGTTCAGTTCTCTTTCAATTTTGGTGGATGGCGACTTGTAAACTTGTTGATAAGTGTCGGGGTCACTAAGTAGAGCTTCCATCTTGGTGTCATAGTCGGATCTGTCTAAAACAACGAAGCAGTTCCCTTTGTCAGCTTTTGTTATCACACGTTCAGGGTCATTTTTCAAGTCCTTTAGGGCTTTTTGTTCAGCTTTCGTGATATTTTTATGTGGTGGAATTCGAGCTCTATGGAGTAAAGAAGCCGTAGTGGTTCGAATGGCGTCTTTCGAGTCATCGGGGAGGCGGGAAATGGCGGCTTCGACCTCAGAGACAATGTCTTTAACAGGGATGTTTCGTGGTGTTGGAGCGAACTTGGGGCCTTTCTCAAGTAGAGAACGTTCTGCCGTAGAGAGAGGTTTGTGTGATAAATTAATCACCCAGTTCTTTCTGTCGATCGTATTAGAGCTGTCATTTTTTGCTTCCATCCTTAAATTTGTAAACTTGTTCTCGTGTCTCGCTTCAATGTTGTTGCGGACTGATTGCGATCTCTTAATTAAGTATTGTAGAAGCGTGGAAGAGATGTCTTCGGTGACTAAGGTCGATAATTGCTGTTTGGATTCTTCGAGCGTTCTCTTCAGAACTCGGATTCTGTTGTGACAAATAGAGATTCGTGCTCGCATACAATGTTTGCTGGCCCGTTCCATAATGTTTTTGAACATCGGATGGTTGCCAGGTGGTTTAAATCTCAAAGACTTCGGAGTCCAATGGTTTTCCAATGCTTTATGCGTAAATGAAGATGGCGATAACATCTGTGATAACACACTACAGACCAGAACAAACCTCTCTACCGATGACATCATCTCTCTCCTTGACTTCACTCTTTCAAACAACTATTTCGTCTACAATAATCGCACATACAAGCAGATTCATGGTTGTGCCATGGGCAGCCCTGTTAGCCCTATTGTCGCTAACCTCTGTATGGAAGTGATAGAAGAGTCAGCCATCAGCTCCGCCATTGTTCCGCCAAGGATTTGGAAACGATATGTTGACGACAGCTTTGTTGTCATCAAGAAAGCTGCTGTCCATTCCTTCCACGACACCTTAAACGCTGTCGACCCTAAGATCACTTTTACCATTGAAGAAGAGAACAATGGACAAATTGCCTTCCTTGACACCTTAGTGTCAAGAAAAAATAGTGTTGCTGTCATCGATGTTTATCGAAAACCAACCCACACTGATAGATATCTAGACTTCTCCTCACATCATGAGAGAAAACACAAAATCAGCACGGCCTCTACCTTGCTATTCCGTGCGTCTAATCTCCCAAGCACTAACGAAGGAAAATCACGCGAGACCAACTATGTCACAGATGCACTAAAAGCCAATGGCTACCCGTCCTCAGTCATCTCTCATATTTCCAAAAATAGAAAGAAGCCACCATCATCAACTGTACCATCACCAGAAGAATTGGTAGCAATGTTCTTTAGTTGGGCTGACCCACAGAATACACCCCATGGATTTGCGTGCCTTCCATACATTAGCGGCTTGACAGAGCCCCTCATGAGATTATTACGCAAACAAGAAATTCGAGTCGTCACCAAACCTCTTAAAACCCTTCAGCAAGAATTCCCATCCCCAAAAACAAGACAGCCCGTGGACCAACAATGCAATGTTGTCTACAAAATTCCGTGCTCGGACTGTCCGTGGAGTTACATTGGCGAAACTGGAAGATGCTTTTCAACGCGGAAAAAAGAACATCAAAGAAACCTCAAGAATTTCGCGAAAGGGTCAAACATTGCCAGCCATGCATGGAAGAATGACCACTCTATTGACTTCAATAATGCATGCGTAATTGACAAAGGCAACTACCGTGTTAGAAAAACCTTGGAATCCTGGCATACCGCTAAAACTGTTAACGCGGACAATAATTCTAAACCGTTACCGAGACAATACTCTATTTTATTGTAATTTTTTTTTTTCTAGATCATTCTTATTCATATTCTAGTTCTCACCCGCATTGAATTTTTTACACCCCTTTTCGTATATATTTTAATTCGCGCTTTTTATATTTCATTCGTTAAAGGCTATAGATAGATAGCCAAAAGCTTATAATTTTTAATCAATTTTTAACCAGAGAACGTCTTTCAGATTTACAATAACCTTGTTTTGTTTCCTTTGGCACAAGGGTCTACAAATATATTAAAGCAGGTACAAGCGAAATCGCTTTTTTGGCTCAGTGTGTTCGCAATTTTTATCATCATATCTGATTTTTATTGACCTTGGCTCTTACTAAGTCTTACAAAATGCGACACTGAGAACAGCGTTACCTTGAAGCGATTTTATTCCCTAATGCGCTGAAAAAGTTAATAGCTGCTCCAGTAATTAGAGATTACGAACATCGATTGAAACCGCCATTATTGGGTACCTAGAAACAGACACAGGGCTTGTAGAAGTAGCCTTACATTCAGTGCAGGAACCACGGAATGCACGGCACAGTCATGTATGACATTTGGTAAAATCGGAAAGCACTTGTACGCCCCACTATCTGATTCTCCTATGACAGAACAGTTTTCCGGCAACTGAGTGCCGTAAAACCAAAACCAAAGCAATTATAATTAAAGTTACCTAAGAATTAGACTACCCAGTCAAACTCACGCCACACAATGCAACACTCAATTAATAGCCGCTCTAACAGAAGCTAACTTAGACATACATATCTCTTACTAACCAAGTTCGAGGTCCGTACCGTAAGTTACGGACCGAGTTTTTTTCCCTTCGATTTATGGCCCAAGCGCCAAGCGCGCGGGCCATAAATCGCAGGAGAAAAAACGAGGATCCGTAACTTACAGCACGGACCGAGAAAACGATGTTAGTAAGATATTTATTATATCTCTGTTGTGTGTCTGAAGGGTTTGGGAACGATTTCCATTTGCGAGGGAAGGCTTCATATTGCTGAAGCAGGTCGAAAGTAAAACGTATCAATTTGGGATCGTTTTTAAGTCTTTAACAATTTCACAATTTAGAGTAAAAGAAAGTATTAAGAGGGAATGTCCACTAGGATCGAGCCAGTCGTGGCACATGATGAAAAATCAAAATTTTTCATATTCTTCCCAGAGATAGCCTATGGTAAGCCTAGAAACGTGGTCTGATTTTTTTTCTTGAAATATTTTTTTAAGCTAGTGTCTAGGTACCCGGCAGCCGGGAAGTGTTTTCAAGATACTCTATACCCGGCAGTCTGAAATTATTCAAAAATTTCCACGGAAAGACTCATCCAATCCTTCTTTAAACTGTAGATCTTTGTTTAGAAATGTCAAGCGATTTCAATTATAATTTTGGCTTTGTAGTTGAGGAAATTTTCGAGCTTGGGCATACTATAAAATCTCGATGTTTCGACACTTAAAAAAGTTTCGTACTCTGATCTGACCTCAGTGTCAACTCTCAGACAATAATTTCTACAGAAATTGAAGTGTGAACCCTGTGAGAGTATTTGATATTTGTTTAGAAATGTGAAGCGATTCTAAATACATTCTAAATAGTATTTTGCTTTTGTTGTGGACGACTTCTCTTGGCTTCGGCATACTATAAGAACCTCGACTCACGGGCACGGTTCTTCAAAAACCTAGATACCCGGCAGTCAAAAATTCATGAATAATCAATAAATTCAATATCCAGTAAAATGATCAGTGAAAACTCCCTAGAGTACTTCAGCATTTCGAGCTTTGGTGGAAAGCACGAAGTGAGTTTCATAATGTTTTGGTTTTGCACAAATTGTACAAACTTTGTGTGACTCACGGGCACAATTTTTCAAATACTACATACCCGGCAGTCGGAAATTCCTCTCGTTGATCCACCAAAATTTCCATTTTCTCTGCTGTTAAACTCGCTTCATGCTTTCCACCAAAGCTCGAAATGCTGAAGTACTCTCGGGATTTTTCACTGATCATTTTACTGGATATTGAATTTATGGATTATTCATGAATTTTTGACTGCCGGGTATCTAGACACTAGCTTTTTTTAAACCCGCTAAAAAATCAAAAATTCCGTTGCGGTCCCACGTCTGGTCAAAAACACGAAAAATTCAGTGACTAATACCTTATCATAAACTTCGCTCTGTTTAATCCCCATCAAAATAACACTCCAGTTTAAGCCTGGAAATTTATTTTTGTGGCCAATTATACTTCTGTGGGTTAATTTTCAAGGCGACGACGAGCCGCTTAAAATCACTAAAATTCACGTCCTAAAAATTCTTAATTATGCACACTTTTTCAGTCGGCAAATTCGCTACCCGGTAAAACATTAAAACACTTAAGATTTTGACGTTTCGAAAGACAAAACGTCAGTGTAAAACCTGGTATAAAAATTATTTTCGGGCTTTACATCAGCGTTGAGTACTAACGCTCTCACAGTCGCGATAATCACAATACTAACCTGCTAGAAAACGAAAACAACAGGCAAGTGCCTGTGACCAGATAATCAAAAGGAACCTGAAAATGTCTTCTTAAATTTGATTTCCTCGGTATTCGGACTTAACTATGGTAGAAAAGTCATGTTTAGCTCACCTTCTGTAATTACATTCAAATACTAGTGCTGGCGTATTCAGAATCCTACACGATAACCATTGCGATGAGTGGAGTTCGACAAAGTACATCCTCATCACTAACATTCAATCAATGCCTCCAAGATAATCCACCTCATTCCTACTGCCTCATTGCTAGCCCTTGTTCTTAAACAACAATCCATAAAAGTAGTGAAGCCTGCAAGCGTCAGCCCTTACTTGCTAAAACGAAATACTCACGCTCGCGCATTTTAATTTGTCTGTCACGCAATAGTCACTTGAAATGATTTTTTTCACGCATTGCCAAAAATGGTTAAGAGAATAATAAATAGAAAGATTCAATGAGACGTTCAAAGCAAACAAAAAATATTTTAAAGCAAAAGGATCCAAACGTGACCCGTAAAATATGGTGCGGAAATTTCCCGGCAGAGAAACGGTGCATTTATGTGTTCTGGGCTCGGAAGGGGCAGGGGTTGGGATTACTCCGCCATATGGGCTATCAGAGGTATGGGCGGCCCCAAAGGGTATGGCTTTTGGGCTGTTTATGTCTGAAAAAGGTGTAAATTTTATACACATTGGACTGAAGTAGGGTGTGTCTTTCACCCTTGCTTGGCATTGGGCATTTTGTTTACAATCATGACTCAATCAGTTTAAGGCCTGGGTCAGGAATTTAAAGTAGAAATATGGTTGGACAGGTATATTTTGTTTTACCAAGCTAAACTTTCACCCTGATTATAAAACTCGGCGTCCTGCCTTGCCGTAACATATTATTTTGACCACGTGGCATGTCACGTGATTGTTTTGTTTAAATGTGATAAATCGGCGATTTGGTGGCGAACTTTCCGTCTATTGATCAATAAATGAGCGTTTTCGATGCAAATTGAAATTATTTACCTTGCTACGTCTGGAATGATCTTCCTTGGCTCGATTTTAGAAGATATAGATGATCAAAAGTCGAATTTTGTTGGAAAAGACGACCTTTTACCCTATAATTTTTTTCTGTGAAAAGAGGGACGGTCATTCCAAACGCGAAAGGATGGAAATAATTGACCTGGATCTAAACCGCGTTTTTGCAGGATGATATTACAAAAAACCGCCACCAATTTCTCAAATAATGGCTTTTTTGCGCTTAACGTCACGTGGCAAGTCACATGACCCCTCAGAAGTACTAATGCTACTTTAAAATGTTCAGGACGTTGCCAAAATTGTAAAACTGGACAACGTGCTGGTTAGAATTCGACAAAAAAGGTTACAGGAGTCATTCTTGAGATACAAACCCATAAATCTAAAATGAAGGGTGTTTGAAATGGCTTATTCTTTTGTAATAGTAATCGTTTACGTCACAAACTTGCTCACCGATGTCTGGGCATTTGTTTGATACAATTATTGTAGCATCGATGGGAGGCAGGTGGCCACATGCCGGATCGAGCGGTCCGGATTTGAGTCCTGGCCTGGGGCTGCATTGCGTTGTGTTCTTGGGCAGGTCATTTTACTCTCACAGTGCCTCTTTCCACCAAAGTGTATAAATGGGTACCGGCAGACTTAACGCTGGGGGTAACCCTGCGATGGCCTGGCATCCAATCCAGAGGGGAGTAGAAATACCCCCAGTCACTTCATGCTACAGAAACGGGGATAAACTCCGGCCTGATGAGCCACTAGGCTCGTATTCAGACTGAACTCTACTTTACAACTAGATACTAATCTTTATCCATCAAAAG
>JAHPZR010017669.1:45000-63050 GCA_019787425.1 Platygyra sinensis
CACAAGAATAAAGCGAGTACAAGCGAGTACACACCAAACAATGACTAAAAATTATACCATAAAACATAGTTTATTATGAAGGAACTTCACTAAAGGAGCAAGGAATCTCAAATGCATGAGAAATAATAGTTTTCGCGTGAGAGCGTAAGATTGAATTTGTTTGCGCGAGTCTCACGCTTAATGCGTGAGACTTGAGAGCTCTGTTCTTTGAACAGTTAGCAAACACTCCGACTTTGCATTCTGATGAAAAATTGAACTTTTAATGTTTTTTCTTGAATACTACATTAGCTGCTCGCAGTGTAGTGAAAATTTCAACTTTTCTTCCCGTCCTGAATTCCCCAGATTCTGTTTTAAATCTATCCGGACTGTCTTGCCATCATCGATCGAGCGAACAATCGATCGTTCCCAATCTCCTCTCGGTTGAACAGAAGCGAAGTCCTCACATTCTCCCCGAGAGTAGGGCAAAATCTAAGTTCCCACATTTCCCCCATCACAAGGGCTGAAATTTATTGCAAAGTCCCCACAAAGACCCCGTATTCCCCCACATCAGCCCGGGGTCCCCCCTCCCCCTCGGGGGAGCCGATGAGAAGTGCATTAGCGAAGGTCTTACCAGAATCATGCCAGAAATCAAATGAGTTCTCAGTGAACAGAAAATGTGGACAGAATGTTGCTACAGAAGACAGAAGCACATTTACTGATAAAGGCAAGGTGCGTGGTATTCAAACTCTAGGAAACGACAACGAAGATGCCATGTTGGACTGCGAAAGTGGCTTTCTTCAGAGTGAGGATAAACGTAAGCTTAATAGGCTAGTTTCGAATTGTGCAGAAACAAAAGAACGGAGTCGAGGTTCAGGGGAATAATTAGCATTTTGTATTGTTCAAAACAAAGGAAAAAGCAAATTATTCCCCTGAACCTCGACTCTGTTCTTTTGTTGCTGCACAATTCGAAACTAGCCTATTGCCATATTAAAGCTTAGGTCTAGTTATGTAACGTCTATCTTGATTACGAAGCTCACATTTGCTATGTTTTTGCTCAAACTGAGTACATTATACGCTGCTATTTTTCTCATGGTTTCATTAGTTTTGTCGCTTTTTTGCGTGTATTATATTCGCATGTTGTCCAGGCATGTTTATTTCGTATCAAATAACGTGGTGGCAGATGAATGTGATCATGTAGTATTTGACAAGGAAGTGTATGTATGGATACCCTATGTATACAACAAATTAAAAGTGTGACGAATCAGCGTTGTGTGTACAACAAATTGATGTTGCAAAGGAAATAAAATTCAGGTCTCGTTACATGATGTTTGTTTATTACTGTAATATTAACAGTCCTGAGTACCATGTGCGAAGACGATCCGGTCGTGAGCCCAGCAGAATACCTGTAAAAAAACTAGGAAAGCTTTCACATAAAAACAAAAAAAATAAAGAATTTGGTCTACAGGCATATACAACACGCAACACAGTCAACGGATTTGCGCGTAATGAGTTAAAATTAAATCCTGTGGTACCAGAACGATCAAAGGAGAAATAAGCCTATACATCGAGCTCCAGGAACATAATCTCGATTTGATAGGTGCAAGAAACATTAGCATTTCTCTAGACAAGCCTATAGCTTGCTCGAAGTAAAGCTACAGAGTCTCTGAAGGAAAACGTAGGAGGACAAATATGATACCTGTGATAAGAATCTACCTGCTGTACTTGTAAACAGTTTTAATCCGGCGTCACAATAAAGAATGCGAGTAAGCAACACGTTCACAGTAAATGTCACATTTTGTCCCTTAAAAGTAAATACTTGGAGACTTAAAAACAAATCTTGCAATAGAAATGAGCCCAAACAATACACTAACGCATGGCAAAAAGGTGTCAAACTCAACGAAGCAACACGCAGATAACAGCGCGCAGAAATCATGCAGACCTATGACGTATAACGGCTCTAGCTTTCTCCTAATAACACAATACGAAATGCCCGTCATAAACAAGAGTGAAGCGACAAAAAGGTCGAACGACCGAAATATAAACGGCAAACCTAGTGAACAAATGGAACAAACCGTAGGTTTGTCCTGTCTATTTTATTTACCTCGGCAAAATAACATGCGGAGCCTGGAAATGACAAGACGTGGTTAAACTCAAACGTGAACAGCGAAAAAAAGATGACAAAACATTGACTGTATTGCAGAGTAAACTGACAATGTTTTGAAATTATGTGTAATTACCTTCTTCATAACTTTTCTTTTGGAAAACGCGAAAACCTGGGTCGGTCGAACTGACGACGCTAAACGGTCGAAAACGGGGAATAGCCATAGGGGACAAAAAAAAATTACACCACGCCCACAAACGAGGACCCTGGACAAACAAGTAACTGGTCAAAACTAGTAGCAGCATATCTTCCTGTAGCCCGTCTTACGATCTTAGATCGTCTTGTAATTGTAAAACGTTCGTGTTATTTCAATCGCAAGAGCTGGTTTCGCGCAGGAAAAGATAACGTATAGTAGTCCAAGAACGATTTCAGCCAGCTAACTCACAAATTCATTCATTTAAATTAGACCATGACAATGCTCTCTTTCAAACCATGCAGTGCTTTAAAGGAACGGAAATAGCAAGGCGGGGGTATTCTCTCGGGAAAATTAACACCTTAGGTTTTCTAAATTACTATATTGTACAATCTTAACAACCTGTAGAAAAAAGCGGACTCTAAAGGAAAGATGTTACATTTCCCAGCCGAAGGGGAGGGGAAGCGAGGCAAGAAGGTTATCGGCTCCCCTGCGTCCTCCCCATAAGTTCATCTATTCATAAAAGGATCCACTCGCACGGTCAAAGCTTACGTACACACAAGTCAAGAATGAATTAAAACTAGCTTGCAATAGAACAATGCGGCAACACTTCAAGAAACTGTTGCTGTTTTACTAATGTTCCTCCTCAAAACCACCATCAGTAAAGGCATTTACAATGGCCAAATAAAAATCAATTTTACTTTTGATTTTTGACGCCACGAGTGTAGACTCCAAAGCGGGGTGCTGTGGGCTCCTCAGATATTCCAAACACCCTAGAGGTTCGTTCTCAGATATTTTACTTTTTGTGTGGCGAGGAATATCGTTCGTTGTATAGAGGTTCCGGCGTTAAATAGAGGCTACACTAGACTACCAAAGTAGCGCATAATCTTAAAGAAGTTTCTCATGTCAAATTCTGTTTACTGACTATGGTGGACTCATCTTGAATCGCATATGAAAGCATATCCTGACTACTGACGTTTTGTTGATTTTCTTATTCAGCACTGTCTCCACCCCTTAAAATAGAATGCTAAGCAGAGACCTGCATTTGTAGTGTTTACTAACGTTTCATACCAGGAATTGATCTTAAGTCCGTTTTGCAACTTGCAAATTAACTATCTTTGGGCAGAATATCATCAGGGAATATGGTCGCCTTCTATAAAATAAAAGTGAAGAGCTTGAAACAAGATTAAGTTCCCTCAGATTTTCAGTCCTGGAACGCGTCACCGGACACCTAGCTGAGTTAAGAAGAACACACCACATAACTCATAGTTGTTGCATTGCAAGCTCGTCAAGGTAATCCTTCGTATTTCCAATGAACTTGGAAAGCTATTGTTCTTTGATTTGCTGAAAGGTTTAGCGAGAAAATCTCGTGCAACATTGCTTATCTAACTCGGTAATCGAAGTGAAGTGCTGTTTGGTCCACTGGATTCTTCTCGTGTTTTGTCACCAGGTTTACAGACCGGAAAAAAAGTTTGCTTCACCTGCCTTTACCGGCGCTTTCCCACCACTTAGATAAGCCGCAAAAGACCGCAAAGATATCTACCTCCCGAAAATATCTCCTGTAGTTTGCCACGAACGAGGTACACTGTAAAGACCGCAATGATATTTGGTTCATGTATCGTTTATATCGCTAATTTTCATTCTAAAGTGCTTTATGCATTTTCCCCTGATTTTTCAGTCAAGTACACCAACAAAATGTTTCGCTCACAATTTCCCCAGGCTTTGCCGCCGGTTGGTCACTGACTGTACTTTGACTCAGCCTCTCTTTTTTTACAAATAAATTTTTAAAAGCGACTGAACCCTTTTCAGGAGATCTTAAAGGGGCATAGTCAGCTTTGGGACCGCGCTGACCTGGTCACTCCGGATTTCTCACTCTGAAAAGAATTCACCCTAAATCTGAAATCAAAGTACATCTAGAATTCCGCTTGAATCTTCATATTGTTTTGCTTGAATTGTCAATCGTTTAATGAAAAGCATGTTTTCGAGTGTGCATTTGCTCATCCTATAATGTTGTTTTTGTCATATTTGGTTAAAAAACAGTATGGATCGTGTCTCTGTGATATGCAAATTAGCTATGAAATGGTATCTAATGCGCATGTGCGCCAGCTGACTGTGTCCTTTAATGTCATATTAGTTTATTTATGCACCTAAAGGAGCTATGTCACGGTGTGTGCATTTAGCCTAATTTTTCAAGTTTGTCGTTTGATGTCCATGTTAATCTTCTCAATCTCTAAGTAACCTTTATGGCCTTTTATAAATCTCATTGGTGTTTTTCTATCTTAGTAAACCACTATTTCCATGTCTTGTCCAATTGAAAGGTAATATTTTACGGGGCCAGAAAAAACACTCAGAATACTGTGACTGAGCTCCTTAAGGTGCTATGTTGCAGATGAAATGCTGAAAAAAATTCGCAAAATGTTCTTTTTCAACTCTGTCGGACGACATCCACTTCGTTGCTTTGCTTTTGTACTATATAAAACTATCATTTTTTGCTAACCCCCCAATTTAAAAAGTAACAGTTTATACATCTGATAATTGACCTAAAATACCGTGACATTGCTCTTAAAGTATTGAGATTACTTTTCTTCTATTTTTACTACAATATTTAAAACACGATTCCATAACTTAATTACTGCATTACATCTTGGTCTTGTTACCCAAGACGCGTTGGGTACTTCAACTTGAAATCCGATTTGATACCACTGTATAGGCGTTCGTTCATCACAAAGAGGTAATAATCTTTAGATAATTCGTTCACTTAGAGGGAAAATAAGCCTCAGTGATTTTCATCGAGATTGAAGGTCTTTTGTTTCATGTGATTAATATAGCACCTAAAGTCCAGTGTATATAGCTCCGTGTTAATCAACTCCTTCAAATCCTTGGGTATTTTCGATGGCCAATCGCAGCTTCTCTCGAAGTTCGTAGTACGTTCTGTACCGAGGAAGATCAATCCTGTTGAAACTAAAGTTAAAGCAAAAGTAAGAGATATGAAAAGAGCTGGAATATGTGTTTGACCATTCTCCAGAAACTAGAAACGGCCCATTTTATAATTTTTGTTTTTCAACTTACCAGGTATGAGCCCTTGGTAAGGAGTGAGGGGTACCCCACGGTTCAATGGTGAACTTCTGAGGCCCATTGCTGCCATAGAGTTCGGAAAATCCGTTCATTGGTACACGTGATGTCCCGGTAACAAACTGCAAGAGCCTGGCACGAGTTTCCAGGTCAAACGACGTCACAGCCTGAAAGAGAAACAGAATCGCAGGGGTTGCGGCAATTCAGTTCATAAGCCAGCAGTATTGAAATGAAAGCAATCTTGCAGGAAAAGAAACCACACTGTTTTCACTTGGAGCAATTGTTAATATCTTCTGCAAACTTCGAGTTTAAAGTTTAGTACTTAGCCAAAAAGTACAGAAATTGCCTATGCAAAACTCTGTAATTGTTATCCTTATGGACGCCTGGTGTGTACTACAACAAAGTAAACAGCAGCTGTTGTTTCTGTAGAGATTAAAAGTGGTTTGCTATGCGCCACTTAACGGTCTTTTTAAGGGCTAGATCCGATTCTATGACACGCAAACGTTTTTTTTGACACTTGAAAACAATTCTAGACAACAAATTTAAACGACAGAAAATTGAACGGAAGCTCTTACATATGAGTGAAAGGAAAACGTGCAAATAACTAGATAACTCGAGTAGTCACTATTTACCTTCCAGAACCAGACGATCACGTGATGTTTATCACCGTAATCCCCGCGGTAATTTGTGTTTCTACGCCAATCATTGATGTCAATCTCCCCCAAACCACACATGAGGAGCTAAAAAGAGAAAGAATTATAAGATTACAAAAAAGCAAATAGAAAGGTTTTCAGTGAGTGTCGAAAGCAATCAGGGAATTAATTTGGCTGAGTAGTCTTTTTTGGTAAGTAATTGGTTTGGTATTGGTTTTACGACACCCAATTGAAAAGCACTCTAAGTAAGGTATATTTATCACTGCTGTGGTAATTCGGAGAGTATTGTAAGTTGAACGAACATTTCAAATTGCATCAGCTATGAGGCCTCCTGCTTCTTCTGCCACTCCCCAGCTAACTAACTAGGTCAAGCTGTTTGGAAGCTAACTGGTGCAATGCCATGGTTTATCAGATCGTCCAGGTCGGACATGCGATAACGCTCATTAATATCCACTCTAAACAGTTAACTTACCTCCAGTTCCCTTTCGTCGAATATTTGAATCAAGTTGTGTGGTATGAGTTCCCCAAAGCCCTGTAAAAAACAAAATCATTCAGTTCGAAGAGCTGGGGACAGCAATCATTTCTATGCACAGAACAAACAACCCATTGCCTGAACAAGTTTTTTGTACTTTTATGTTCCTTTTTTGTTTGCATTCTAAAAGGAAAACAAATCAAGAAATATTTAAATCAAAAGAAAATATCTCAAGAACCAAAATAAAAACCAAATGATGTCGAAAATGGAAGTTAATTCAAACGAATCAAAATTTGCCTCAAAATAAGCTTAAAAAATAACAAAAAAATAATAACTTTGAAATTAAGTTATTGTAAACTAAACTAAAAGCAAAATTGTCCATGGCCTATCGCTGCCATTAAGATATACTCATTCGAGCAAAACTTTAAAAGCGGCTATCACACGGGGATAGGAGTTGTGTAGGCCTGTCACCTCTAATATGTTAGCACTGGAGAGTTCGTCGAAATCTTCGAAGGCACGAACTCGAAAGTACTTCTAAGCTTTGCCAGAATCCTCTGTCCTAAGGCGCTGGACAGCTATGGTTTCAAGGTCTTGCCAGATTCCTTCAACCCTTTTCTTCCTTGGCACAGTTCTTCTATTGTTTCAATCTTGACCTCGGTAAATGCACCGAAATGCACTATGGGCTATGGCAAGGATAGGCCACGCGTGTTTTTTCCCGCTATGGCAGTGATAGACCATGACCAATTCTTTTCCTTTCTTAATGCACCGATAGGGCATGGAAAATTTTGCTTATAGTTTAACTTAAAACATTTTTTACATTATTTTTTAAAAATTAGTCTTTAAATTTATTTCGCAGCAAATTTTGATTTCCTTTGAACTTACTTTCATTTTCAAAATCATTTTGTTTTTATTTTGTTTCTTGAGATATTTTCTATTGATTTAAATCAGTTTCTTGATTTATTTACTTTTGATTTTAAATTAAACTATTTTTTGCGATAAAAGACCGACAGTAAAAAACATAAAACATTTGGTTGTATTAAAAAAAAAAAAAACTACCGAAAAAGCAAATAAAACATAAATTTACAAGAAACTTGTTAAAGACAATTTTTCTTTGCAATGGAGGTCCCAAGCCACCATACATGTACGCAGAGGTAAAACAAAGTTGCTCTTACTTTACCACTGTTTGGTAATATAGCCAATTGTGCCCCTTTTGAATTCGAAGCATAATAAAGTTTGTATGTACGCATGTATGTTTTGCCATAGTTTGTTTCATGTTAAGTATGGGATCATTGAGTCCCTCACCTCCATAAATTTCTTCATCTGGTCCTCGACGCGGCTTACAAATCTCCATTTAATTACAAGGCTGTAAAGGACATCAAATGATATAATAAGGCATTGTTTTCTTATATAAGGCACTGCCTAGTTAAGGGACAATCTGTCGTCCCTACGATACTAACGAAATAACAGAAAATGCGCTACTATTGTACGCGTATATTGATTGGTTCACCAAAGTCCAAGAGATGTGTTTTGGAAGCAATGACCTTGAACCAAAAAATTTCTAAGGAGAATAACAGCGACCGTTGACCCAAGCGGAAGTCACCCTTCAGCTGACTCTTTTTTCTTGATGTATGTGGTAATTGTAAATAGTAATATTATTGTAAATATTCGTGCGATTTTATCACGAGCCCCTGTCTCGGGGGATTGGGAGAGCACTCCCTACGTTTACGACTCTAAATAAAGTTACCTTATCTTACCCCAAAACATTTCTTACGCTCAGAATGAAACAAAAATTCAGCTACTAACGGTAGTCCCTTTCGTCGACTACACTCACCCAGACGATCACGCTAATTGAACTATTTTTAATATTCCTAGATCTAGGAATAATCTTGTCCTTTGCATGATACATTAACGGACCTTTTCACATATCAGATTTATTCCACCTTTGAAAAATACCCGCACGACACATGGACAGGTTGACAAGGTTCTTGTAAAAACTACGGCTGTTTCATCTGGGTGAATACTTACTTGATATACTCTCTTTTGTTTGCATTGGTGACTTTGATTTCTGAACCACCTGGTTTGAGATCTTTCACAGTTACCTATAAACATTGAGACAAAGTCAATATGGTTAACATCGAAGTCGGCATCAGTCAAAATGGCCACATGATCCCGATTGCTTTTCGTTGCTACTCGTAACTCCCCTCGTTCAAAACTCGGATAACTTTGTCTGTTTTAATGCCATAGAAAGGCGCTGCCTGAGTACTGTGTTGCTATAAACAATGGCCAACCACAAATCACAGGTCTGTCGATTCAGAGGTAAAACGCGCTTATTGTCACGACACGCTCACAAGCGATCCAGGGACTGGAATTGATCGCAAATACCTTATCGGCTTAGCAAGAACCACAACGTGAGATCTAAATCAAAGAAACAATCTTTTACAATAAAAGAGTAAATTCTCCCTGTTGTAGAATAGGCAATGGTTTACGTTAAAAGTTTACCTGTCCAAATAGTTCTTCATCAACGCTGAAGGTCAAGTCTAGGTCTTCTGGATCATTTTCCAGAATCCAATTCAAACTGTTGTAGTATTCTGAGTCCTGAAAAATCAAACAAAACTAAACACAAGTGACACCATCCTAACATATGAACAAGAAAGGAACGCTTGAGAGACAAAGGACGGTAAAGTTAACTCGAGTGTTGCCACTTGTAAAAGAACTATTAGTTAGTTTAAGGTGTAACGCAAGGGAACGTGAAAGGATTTGACAGACTATGATCCCACTGGAGATAAAATTTTGAATATATTTGAATTCGGGTTTCAAAAAAATTCTACAGTAGGCTTCCGTTTAGGCGTAACTCTATCACTATGGCAGTGCACGATGCCCGTGGAGTAGTGGGTACAAGGTAAACTTTATGAGTGAGAAGTTTTATACAACGTCATTACAGCAAAATGTCTTGGAAATAACACTTACCACACTCTCCATATCAATCAGCGTAATGGGTTTACCCAACATCATTTTGTAAAACGGGCGAATGAAAAAGGCTGTAAAAAACACACATGTTAAAGTATACAGTAGCAACAAGGGAAAAACTAGGACATTAGAAAAACAAGCAAAGATATCTCACGAGCAAACTCAAGTCTGTCTTCACGCACTCGATTCTGTCCTTATTGAAAGACGGATTCAGCTCGAAAAAATATCATTCTGATCACATACCACTACAGATATCCATGTAGAGGATCTAATTGACTATAACTTACAACCTTTAACATTATAATGGAATTTTTACGTCCAATTTTCAAGACGTCTCTCTAGTGAAGAACTTTAAGTGCAAAAAGTACCGAGCCTTTTTTTCAAAGCTAACAAAATAAGAGTTCAAATCAAAGTGCAACGTATTACCATCAAGTAGTTTTCCATGATACACGGCCATTCCAGCTAGCCGACCAATAAACTTGAAGTAGGAAAGATGTTCTTCGTTACACAAGCCAGAATTTGGGTTAATCTGGAGCGTGTAGTTGTCACTAGAAAGTAACACACAGCATACGTTATGTGAACTGTGTTGTTGAAACCTGTGGCATTCTGAATTCATGTAGGGAACATAAGGAACATGTAATAAGCAACGTATTTTGACTACATATCTCTTCAAGTGCTATATACAGCTTTATACACCATGGTGCATTATACCAGAGGTTAACACTATACCCGGTTAAGATCTGTTGATCACCGGTTTACTTCACGAGTTAACGTCTTACTTCAGCTGGCTTAAACATTATCCATTAGTTTTACGTTGCATGCTTTAGCATTTGTATGGATAAAACATACGTCCATAGAGTTTTTTTCTGAGAACGAAAGGATAATATGAACACTTTTGCCGGTCCTTTTCATGTCTCGTATTAACCGGGCTCTACTTAGAACATAGTGAGTTTCCAGTGGCTGTAATCACTCTAGCTAATTGAAGCAAATAACACAAATCAAACTCGATGCAAAAACATGATTTGAACCCGCACGCCGAGCGCGGGAAAACGAGCAATGATTGGTAATATGTCAGATTGAGCGGCTTTCCCTCGAGTATCGAAAGGTAATTGGTTTTGAATTAATACGCCACAAAATTGGCTTAAAAAACTCGCGCCAAGTTTTCATTCAATCAGAAATAAAATAAAAAAGCAATCTTAACGTGCCCGCACACGTTTTCCCGCGCTTTGCGTCAACTATACATATATTTACTTCGAGCTCTGATTGGTTCACTGGATTGTCTGTGCTCTTTGTAACTGACCAAAGTGATTATTATGGTTTTGGCTTTCCGTAATCTGTCCCTGAACCCTCTATTTTGTGATCGCAAGCAAAATATTAAACACAGAGGATATGATGAACGAGCTAAAACATAAAGGGGTGGGGCCGTTATTTTTAACGCTCGCTTCATGGTCGCTATGTTCGCGCGCTCGAAGAATATACAAACGCCCATGGACAGACGACACTTGACTGAAAACCGCTCAATCTGTGCAATTCATGAGATAATAGGAAAAGCTAATCCTGAAAAACACACCACAACGCCAGTTCAGCTTACCTTGCCGAGTATTCAAACAGACCATAATAAGGATTGAACACTTCCTTAGACAGCAAATAGAACCATTCTCTGTTTG
The DNA here is from genome assembly GCA_019787425.1 of Platygyra sinensis. Lineage (NCBI taxonomy): Eukaryota > Metazoa > Cnidaria > Anthozoa > Scleractinia > Merulinidae > Platygyra > Platygyra sinensis. Next base: position 56,105 of record JAHPZR010017669.1, read on the forward strand.
ATGCAAATAAACAAGGCACTGTCATTCTCAAGCTCGTCGGACCAAATCTCCTAATTACTGCTGGCTAGACATTAATGTTAGTTTTTATACTTTGTGGTACAGTTCTACACGACTTCTTATAATTGCTATAACAGCGGAAACTGACCTTCCAAGACCAGACAGAGGCCCCTTTCTTGAAAGTCTCGGTAGCACTTTTCTTTGCCGTGATTACATTCAAGACCGAGATATTAATAGTTTTGAAATTCAAACAGTAAAAACACCAGGAAGCGAAAGAGAATGGACCGATTTTTGAACTAAAACTCGCGCTTCTATTCCTTTGGTTTAGATCCTAAAATATGGCTTCGGGTCCGTTAAGTTACTGGAAATTTCGAGAAAGGGGCCTCAAAGGTCGGGGGTCATGCTCATCTATTTCCTTGGTTAGTACGCATTGCTCTCTCCACTGTGAGAGAGTACCGTACTTGCCCAAGACCACAAGAACATGATCACAACAACAAGTCCAGACCCAGAGTCTAACGCGCTAAATATCAAGTCATTACACTTACCTCTGAAGTCCGCCATAATCTAAGCCAGTCTCTGAATCGAAAACAATCCAAAGTCTTGTTCTAAGAAGCTCCGTGTTAGTGACAGTCACAAAAACACCTCGGTACGAATCCAGCAGTAAATTATTCCTTCTGACATGAATTTCGTATTTATTAGGAACATTGACCTGAAAGATTTTGAAATGGAAGTGAGAAAAAAAAAAAGGCAAAGTAGAAACGTGTCAAAAGTCAAACTCTGCTTTCATATACGCCTGCATTCTTTTAAAGTACAATGAAATATTTCCTAGAAGATGCGAAATACGAATAACTATAACGATTAACCAGATCAGGACGCAAGGAAGAGGAGAGCTTCAATCCTCAAAAATAAAGGTAATGTTTTCGAGGACATTCAAAGTTTATGTACAATGACGCGTATTTAATTACAAACTGACATTTTGCATGGTAATTATCCATAAATCAAAACCGTCAACGTTGTTTTATACAGGTCAGTAGTGAAATCATTAAAAACAAACCACATGTACACCAAAATACAACACTTACTGGTCTCTTCAGCTTGGACCTGAAGTAATCGCACTTTCGCTTAAAGTCTCGAGAATACGGCACGGCCTAGGAAAAAGCCAAAAAAGCAGTAGCCATTAAAAACAAACTACACACCAAAGAGAAGCCAGACCTATTCGTGCTTGTCATACACAAGTTGCACTATCTTCCACTGACCTACAGGGAAATTATGTTGTAAAGAAATCTGATCCAAAATTCTGAATTAGGTAAGGTCTTTCTTATCATGCTCTAAAAGCTGAACATATAAATATACAACAGACTTCTTTCTATTACAGACCAGCTATTAACAAAATCAAATTTTAGAGGTGAGCTGTATATACACTGCCACTCTGTTGGGGAAACTTTAGAGATATTGTGTGGTGTACAGTTGTGTAATAACTGACTAAAAATATTTTTGTTATTATACTATCTACCATGCAGAGCAGTATAAAACAATCTCCTGACAACTCACAAATGTTTGGCCATTGTTCTCACCTGGGATGGTTTGTTATTGATCTGAACTCGAGGATCTTCCCACTGAGTTGACTTTGTGTCTAAAAGAAAAACGATCAGAGCCAATATTAGTACACGTGATGAACATGTACACAAACACTTGAAGAACTCAATCTATACTATTCAAATTGTCTACACAATTCAAGTTGTAGTAAATAAATATACATATATATTTCATTTACTTTGTGAAAAAAGAGAACGATGCACATGTTGCTAGTAGACAAACCAGAAAGAAAACTCTCACAGAACAACACACAAGGAATAGGCCATAATCGTATTCTCGGTATTGAACTGGAACTAGCTTTAAGCAGGGACGATCAATTACATTAAGGTGATTCCTCAGTATTACATTGACCATCCCTACTGCGCACGATTTTCGCGTCATTAGCGCGCGCAAATGAGCGGGTGAACGTACACAACGAAAGAAATTTCCCTCAAGCTAAACTTGATAACTAAAAAAGCTCGTTGTCTTTTAAACGAACTTAATGAGCTATATTTTTTATTGCATAATAATAGTGTTAATATTATCCTCTTTATTTTAAAATAAAGTTCAAAAATTTTCACCGGAAGGAAAAAGATGAGTGAAATTTTGCACAAAACCGTTACTCCGGGATACAAATCATGAGAGTGAAAAGAGACTAAACGAACGATTGACGTCCACGTCGTTTTAAGTGGTGTGATTTTTCCACAAACGCTATATATTGTTCGATAGGCTCGACACTTTCTACCTGTCAAATTTTTTCCCCAAGTATTACTTTAATACGTAAATGGAATGAGATCGTCCCATCACATCTTTTAAGCGAGCGTGGTGACCTATCATTTTTATTGTTGTTTTCGAAACAGTGCTTGGTAGAGAGCATTCAGGGAAAGATTCAAAAAATTCTTCGCCTTCCTTTTTTTGTGTGGAATCACCTTAAAATGTATTTTGCATTTGCAAAGACTTCCCGCATTAGCTTCACTAACACTTGCAGGGTAATTTCTATCCAATACCGAGAATACGAACATACACTGAAACAAACGATTTTAGGAGGTGATACTTTTGGCTACCATCACATTGCACCTTGAGAATTTTATAGTGATAAGTTGTTTAACGTTTTACTTACTATGATCAATGTAAAAGACTCTGCCATCTTGGTGTACTCTTTCCTCCCAACCGTCCTGCCAGAATAATATTCGAACAATTTAAAATATTCAGTCGTTCTACAGACTGTACTATTATTACGTACCATAGGTGTGATGTCTAATGGTAGGTCAGATAGGCCACTACGTAGCTCACAACACCGGAAGAGCAACATGTGCCTCTTTCCGTGCAATATAATGGTTGGTTACCAGCATATATTGTTGGGAAAACTATTTAAAAATGCGGGCAGGGTGAACTGTAATGGACTTGAATCTTATCCAGCAAAAGCAACAATACTTACTAATTAGAGCAACTGTCATAATTCCTTCATGCAGATGAGAAGCCTTTTTTTAATAACAGGTTGAGTATAAAAATACAGAGATGATGGCAGCGCATGTGGATCTTAAATTTGCGGTAAACTCGTAAGAGTTTAGCGTTGTAAGTTCTCGTTAATGGCGACAAATCACACAACTTAAAATTCCGACTGACTATGAGTAAAAAAATGAAAAACGTCAATTTAATTACCATTTTGCAGGTTTAAGGTGGCTCAAAACAGTTTCCCGTACTTTCCAAGACGTAGATTTCGATGTGTCATTATAACCACTCTTTATCAACAGCCACCTTAGTTTTCAAAAATTCAAGGTGGCTCTGAACCCCATGTACAGACTTTTTTCAAACTTTGCCAAAAGTTGCATCTCATCCTGCTTATCAATATTCTATAATAAGAAAATTTTTCACCGTGCCGTTTTTGAACTATAAGCGCTTAAAGCTAAATTTAAGGGTGTTTTTAGCAAGCCATAGCGTTGCTATAGTAACCTATTGTGTCACGAAAATAATGCCAACGTGTTCACCAATGATTGAGCAGTTTTTTGATACCATGATTGTAGTATCAACTGATAAAGAGTTGTAATAATGACCCATCAAAATCTACGTCTTGGAAAGTGCCGAAAACTGTTTTGAGCCACCTTAAAGTACTTATAGGAGTTGACTGAACTCCTGGAGCCTAAAATGCCAATCATCTCCCGCCCTCAGCCTAATCCTCGGGTGGGAGGCCTGGTTGAAGACGGGCTATGAATGACATTTCAGGACAGAATGCTCTACTTAGGAAAGGAAAATTAAACAATAAACGAAGCAATAGTCAGTCTTACAGGCAAGGGTCCAAGATCTCGGCTAAGAGCGGCTGATCTGGCAATTTCTGGAGACATTGAGGGTCCACCACTTGGATGATGAAGGAGTCGAGGATCACGCTGGAATGAAAAAAAAAACATATTAAGTTCCAAAACCAAACAAGATAAGGTTAGTAAGATATTTATTACATTTGCACTTCTCTAATGTGCATCTGATGGATCTGGGAGACCATTTCAAACAGGTGCAACCAAAGTTATTCTCCTCTGAAGACAAGCAACATATACTAACAGTCCGAAAAGAAAAACAACTTCATAAATTGGATAATGTAGGGCTACAGTGTAAACGTACTTTGACAAAAGCGGATATCAAGCCAATTTATGATATGGTGTCTATCAATGATCAGTTCATGGCAGCTTGATCAATTCATCACCAAGGCAATCGGCAACAACAGAAAAATATGCTCTTGAACTTGTACAAGTTCCGCATTGGAGAAAAAATTGGTCAACTAAACTCTTTTTTTCAATGTGTGAGTGGTTTTGATTTTGTTCGTGTTTTCTTAGTGTTATACAGTCATATCGCTGTTACAAGTGTACATGTAGGTTCCGTACAACTAATCACTGAACTCACCCATGTGGTTTTTCTAGTGTTGTGATCAATGTAGAAAATTCTACCATTTGGAGCCCTCTGCATGGCCCAGCCAGGAGGCAGTAACTCTTCCGAGGGCAGGTCTGCCTACAAAGAACAAAGGAAACATGACTACAGGGGATGATACAGTTTCTGAAGCACCTTTACTAGTGCCTGGTTGCACTTCATAACCCTTACAACACACGTTACCTGGTTTGTTTCAGTGTTCTGCGATGACTGTTCAGTATCGTCAACACTAAGGTGCCGCCTTATTCTAAAATTCCTTTCTCGTTGGGCATCATTTTGTTGCACTTCACGCTGATGGAATGATTCACTAGGAAATAAAGTTTTCGGTGACAATGCATTAATCTACATGTATAACCAAGCGTACTATAAATATAGTGTTTCCGCCAGACCGCGCTATCGCGGGAATCCCTCGTTGAATTCAGAGAAGGCCCCCAGAGAAATGGAGAAATGGCCAATTTAGCCCTTTACTTTACAAGGCTGCATGCAGGCTTAACCGAGGCATAGTATTTTAATAGCCATCCCGAGGCTCAAAGTTGTGACCGATATGGTCGCCAATGAACTAATAAATTACAATGCAACTAGCATTTCTTTCTTGGCGACCAAAAATTATGGTTTAGTCACCATAATTGCTACTTCATTTCTCTACGTCGAGGATCGATAACAGCTATTTACGCACACCTTATGTTCCTCTAGAAAACAATATTGAAAGATCTTCGCTTAAAACACTCAACATAAGAAAAGAAGTCAATCCATCCTTTTGCTTTGCTGTATTGATTCTCTCACATCAGAAAACTTTCAAAGGGCTGACCGTGTTTGAAATCGCCCTATAAATCATTGCAAACCCTTGGTCGTTGACTACGTCATGTATACCTTTGTATTGAATGAAATAATGAAAGAATGACTGACTGACTGACTGCCTGACTGACTGACTGACTGACTGACGGACGGACGGACGGACGGACTGACTGACTGACTGACTGACTGACTGACTGACTGACTGACTGACTGACTGACTGACTGACTGACTGACTGACTGACTGACTGACTGACTGACTGACTGACTGACTGACTGACTGACTGACTGACTGACTGACTGACTGACTGACTGACTGACTGACTGACTGACTGACTGACTGACTGACTGACTGACTGACTGACTGGTGTATTTATACACCGCACATATCACATCATGTCTCATGGCGGTTTACAATTGTATTGAGTGAGATCGAACGTCAGCTTGTGAAGGCGCCTCTGGCTGCCGCTATCAGTCCATATTTGATCTCACTCACCCACCCAACCCATGCATGAAATATGAGATGAAACTAGAGACCGACCACCACACCGGGAACTACGTGCCCTACTCTTTTCGATAGGTGTGTGAGGTCTTTAACGTCCCCTGCTAACCATGTAACACAGACGATGTAGGAGACGGGGCCTACGGTTTATAGTCCTTATCCGAGAAGACTTGAATGTGTAACCATTTGCAGATATAATTACAAAGGCAGCACATTCTCCTCAGTTATTTTACAGTCAAACTAAGTGAAGCGTACCCCTCAAGATTGCACTAATGAACTGATTTTTTGAAACTTGAACCCGCTAGTCGTTTCGAGAATGCAATTATGAATGCAATTATGAATTGATTATTCATAATTCAATATTCGAATAATAAATTCATTATTGCATCCTTGAAACGACTAGCGGGTTCAAGGTTCAAATAATCAGTTCATTCATGCAATCTTGAGGGGTACGCTTCACTTAGTTTGACTGTAAGACCCTGAGTGTTGGTCCGGTCTGGGGCTCGAACCTTCGACCTCCCGCACAGCAGAGTGGCGCTCAGTACCAACTGAGCTAATCAGGGGCTTTCATACCAGACCTTTATACTACAACTGTAGTACCTTGCGACCATACATTTGCATTTGGCGACTATTTTTTACCTATTCTCATCTATCGGCCCCTTTCCTAAAAATTTGGCCCCTAAAACAAGTCTTCAGGGGCTTCTTTGGCCCTCAATTAAAATTTTCTGGCTGAAACACTGTAAATATAACAAAAAAAAAAGACGTAAGGTGAGGATTAGCAGTGGCATATGCAACAAAAATCTGTTTCTTCCTTATTTCCAATTTTTAAAAAAAGATCAGTGTTTTTTTTTCCAGTAGTCATGTCGGAGGAGGAAATCCAAAGAACCAGGTTACATGTAGGTAGAACCCTATATGCTAAGACAAACTACATACAATGCTCGGCAAATGCAATTTGAATCTGGGCTACACTGGCTAAGATTGCATGCAATTTATGTCCAGAAATGTATACAGCAAAGGAATTGGCAAATTTCACAAAATTCCATCAAACTGAGTGTCAAAGTTAAGTTAGCTTAGCAAAATTCTTACCAAGTAATGACCATTTCTCAAATTTTGTCCCATCATTCAATTTTGTCAAATTGGCCAAATTCATTACTGCATGTGCA
>JAHPZR010017670.1:0-13187 GCA_019787425.1 Platygyra sinensis
ACAAGTTGCTCTTGGAATTCGCTGTACACTGCCTGTTGATCACCTGCTGGTTTATCTTCTAAACCCAATACATCAAGGCTACACAGTTCTTCATAATCTGTCAAAGAACTTCTGGTGAGGTACACGCTGCTTAAGTTGGTCTCTGCACCTGGGGACATGATGGTCCAACCAAGGGATGTGAGCTCTGCAACTGGTTCACCCAGATTTCCAACTCTCGGCACTGAGCTTGTCTTCAGCCTTGCATACTCGCTTGCACCAAGGATCACATGAATTGGCAGCTCTTGTTTTGTATCCATAGTCATCCATCGTTACGTCTTTGAGATGCTGGTGTTTTGAGATGATTTCTGCATATCGTGGGTTGGGCACAGTCAACGGGACACCCTTGTCAACTTTACTCAGGGTGGTAGGCAGGCTGAAATTCCCTTTGATGCTAGAGATAACTACCTTGTACATTTCTATCTTTTGGCTTGTTGATGTCATCATCATTTCGATTTTTTTGTACTCCACGTGGTCAGGTTTCTGGTTCAGTCGCTCAACCAGTGTAGCTGATGCATATGAGCTACCTGCGCCAGTATCTAATAGTGCTCTACAGGTAATTCCCTCGACTTCTACCACAACTACTGGATACACCACCGGACCTTCCCCAGTTGCTCCCATCAGCTGGGTTGGGTTCTTGTCACAAATTGAGCTGTGGTGCTTGCCATTACACTTCTGGCAACTAAATTTGCATCGACAATCGGCAGCTCGATGTTTTGTCCCGGTGCAATTAAAACATAACTTGTTGTTGCTCAGATACCTTTTCCTATCAGCTACATCCTTGATTTTGTCACAATTGACTGATTTGTGCTCCACTGATTTACAATAAACACAGGGCTAATGGGTTTCCAATCTCCTTGTTTGGTTTGAAGTGCCTTATCATTTCCTCTGTCATGCCTCCAAGAGCCCCCACCCCTATAGCTATCCAGGGGCACTGGATTCCTCTCACACCACTTTCGTAAAGCCTCTACTAGCTGGGGAAAACCCCACTCTTGCCAATCGTCATCCAGTCTCACAAAGTCGGCTCGGATGCCCGGTAATTTGTCTAAGGTAAGTCTAACATAACCTCTAATTTCTTTCTCCTTTCCCATGCTCTCTAGTGTCTGAATGTTGGTAACTAGTTTCTCATAGAATTCACAGATTCTTGCCGGGTTTGTTCCTGTGATGACTGGCAGCCCCATAATGCTTTGAATATGAGCATTAGCCTCTTCACTTGGTCTCCCATATTTGGGTTTTAGGATGTTTTTTGCTCTCGCATAACCCTCGCTGGTAAAAGGCAACCCATCAATGGTGGCTCTGACCCTTGGTACAAGTAATTCTTTCAAATATGAGAATTTGGCAACTTGGCTGATGTCTGATTTGTCAATCTCTGCTTCAAACTGCCCCCAAAACCTTTGCCAGTCTAAATGCGTTCCCTGAAATCTTGTAATTACGAGTTTGGGTAATTTAGCTTTCGGTTTACCTGCATCGCCTTCCTTCCCGTCTGCTTTCGCCTCAAACTTCTTCTTAATCTCCCACTTGGATTGCTCTTCCTTCTCCTGAGTTTCTCTTGTTTCTTCTTCCCTTAAACTTCGCTCCAACTCTTCCAATCCTCCGACCACCTTTTCGTACTCCGCCAACCTCTGTTCAATTTCTACGCTCCACGCTTTGATGTCCTCCTTGCCATCGCCTTGTTCAAGTTTCAACTCCTGCACTTCCGTCTTTAACTCATGGCACTCCTCCACTTTACCCTCGAGAAGTTTGCGTTGTCTCTGGATTGGTTTTATCAACTTAGTTTCTTCGATTGTTCCTGTGCTTGCGTGCGTTAGTTTCAATACCTTCAGTTTGTTTTCGATCGTTTTCTCGGTCTCCTCCTCAGTTGATGGCATGATCGAGTACTGGCACGGTCGCCACTTTGTCGGAAATGCTTCTTCGACAATATACACTCACAATTTTGAAAACACGACCAACAGCTTTAATCGGTCTCACTTTTTTTTTACAACCTCGCTTGCCATGTGCTTTTTTCCTAATCCCATAATGATTTTCTTAGTAGTGCTGAGCCCAAAATCCTCAAAGCGACGGTGCGCGGATTGAACACCACATGTCTTCATAATCACGTACTAATTTAAGTGTTTATTTAAAGGTATTAACTAAAAATCCTAGAATGAAAACCTAATTGTAGCTCTTACAACTAGCCCATTTACGGTTCACTGATGTATCGTGTGACCATCGGCATTTAAGGTCAACGTAAATAAACTTAGTCTATTAAAATAAGCTGGCACGAAATCACGTTTTGTTGCCGCGAAATTTTCTATCCTCGAGAGCCAAGGTAATGGTATTTCAATGGAGAATTTGTTTTCTCATAATAAAATTCCACAATGAAGACATATCTCAATCTTACCCTATGATCGACACCACCTTTGAAGGTACAAGATTTCTGTAGACGTGATGTTTAGTCCCTTCGATCTTCTCACCGCTTCAAGCGAATTCGAACTGCAACTTGTTGTTATCCTCACATTCATTTCTTCGGCACAATTTTTAAGAAGGAACTCAAGTGTAAGTGGCCTTGTTATTTTTGCAGACTTCCTCTGGCAGCGTGATAAATTTGCTTTTTACATAGAAAGAAAAATAGAAGTTCTTGTAAAAGACACATCGTAAAAATGCACTCGCCAGCCTGTTTGTTGCTCCCAAACCCCCACTACATACTTCCTGGCTAATGCTATGTTATGTTACTGTCACGAGTGACATGGCTCAGTGCTTTTGCTCTGTGTTTTGCAAAACCTGCTGTGGTTTCTTGTCAGGAAAAACTCACCAAGGTAAAGAAAAATTCCTAAGCATTGAGTACATCATTTGGTTGTTGTTTCCTTGTTAAAAGTGCCGCTTTCTAAAACCGAATTTTAATGTGTAGTTCGGTGATCAACTGCAGCTTATCGTAACTGTCTGTAAAATGCTAAACAGGTCAAATTTTAAAAATAATCCCGTTGTTCTTGTTTAGTATATTGCTGGTGGATGGCTCCAAATCCAAAAGCCCAACTTCTTCTTCATTAAGATATGTTAGCATAGGAAACGAAAGCAAAAACACATCTATTCCGACGTATGAACCTCTACGGTCAAGCCCTGGCGTGTTTTGATTTTCGAATGCCATGGAAGGTCAAAGGGTCGCCCATACCTCATGACCTGTTTTGAGAATATTTTCAGAATGCGCCGTTTTTTTTTTTTTGGCCGTTGTGCAGTTCAAATTTTTTATCTTTCCCGGAGTGTAGTCTCGTTGGGTAAAACCGTGTACCAGAGTGCTTTTTTGAGCCTTGAATTTCTTTTAAACACGGGTATAAATTGTGCTTGCGTGACGCTTGCAATTGTAGTGTAAATTACGTGTAAAAGCCTTTTCTTACACATGTTTTTCTATACAGCTTTTCAATTGCCCAAGCTGAATGTTTTTATATGTTGTAAAGCAATGATAGGGCTTTGCAAAAATGTATTTTTCACTTGCAATTTCTATCTACCAAGGTACAGAAATTGCCTTCAAAAATTTCTTATATTTAGGGTTTTTTCATAATATTACAAAAACTAGGAATCTTCGGGCGCTTCTAACCCGAAGTGAAAATGCAGTTCTTGGCAATATTTTTACATCTTCGTGTTGTAATTATGATACCAAACATACATGTAAAAGATCATTTTGATTGACCAAGCCATCTTTCTCTGAGAGTGATGTGAATATGTCCAAGTTTTCGGCTGAATTTATGGCGGCCGCAGCACGAAAACCGCAATTCTACTTTTTGTTGGATTTCTCAAAATCAAAAACTTTCAGGCAAGTTTTAGTCTTATTTTCGAAAATAGTTGACCAAAGGGTTTCTCCTGGCAAAATGTGAAGAAATCAGTAATTTCAGTTTTGAAAATTAATTCTCGATATTTACAGTCCCCTGGTCTTAAGTTCCTTCTTGAAAAGTGTGCAGAAGAGATGAATAATGTGAGGATAACAACAAGTGGTAAATTTATTAGTGAAGAATGGTTCCCAAAATATACTGTCGGCCGACTGTCAGTAAACTGTCGGCCGACAGTCGGCCGACTGTTGGCCAACTGTCGGTCGACTGTTGGCCGACAGTTGGCCGACAGTCGGCCAACAGTCGGCTGACAGACAGCCGACAGACGGCCAACAATTTGCGTTATGTTTGAGGCCAAAGTGTTGGCCTCAAACGTAACGCTCCATTAAAATACCATTACCTTGGCTCTAGAAGATAGAAAATTTTGCGGCAACAAAACATCATTTTGCGCCAGCTTATTTTAATAGACTAAGGCCCGGTTCATACATCGAACTTTTCATGAACCGTACCTAATGTTGCTATTAAGTACATGAGAAGTTTGACATATGAATCAATTAGGATTGGCAGACTTGTATTCGGGTCGACTGTACCGTTCTATCCTACTGGGCTTGTTGGATAGAATGGCAAAAGATCGGCTGTGGTTCATATGTCGATCTTCTCATGTACCAAATCTAATGCATAAGTTATGCTAATGTTTTTGCTGATATTAGAGAGTTTGTGATTGGCTAGAGAGCTATCAAAAAGGCAGTTGTGCATGGAATGGCGCCACCGCAAAAAAATTTAGCCAGTTACTGGAAACATTTCACATGCTTTTTTCCCCGTCTTATTGATGAATATACACCTAGAACAAAACGAAACATTTAAAATTAAGGCCAGAAGTTACAGAACTGATCGAAACTGAATAATTTTTACCTAAGCATTGAAGTACGTTTCTTCAAACATAGTTACAAAAAACAGTTGTTAGTGTTTTATTTACTAAATAGTATCAGCTAGCTGATGCTAATAAAAATAAATATCACAGATATCTGGTGACCCATTGAAGAGTGTTTATTTTGTTCTGTCAAGTGTACCACTGGAAAATTCACTGGTTTCCTCTTTGTGGATATTGAGTTCGGTACATGAGAATTTCGATGTATGAATCATACTACCGAACTTCAGAGTGTGTCCGTGTAAGAACCGACCACTCAAATTTTCGTGGAAAATGGATCGCCTCCATTTTTTTTACACAAGTCAAACAACATATGCAATGAACGAAAATGGCCTTTATTTCGATAGATTCGCTTTTTTAATTTTTTGAGGAATTTTTTTTGTAGGCACCCCGAAAACCACAAAAACCGGAAATTGAAACCCCAAAAATTGGGGGTTACACTATGCTTGCTCAAACTTTGCACATTCAATAAAACAACCTAATTCTTTCAGAACTACTGCATAATTCTTTCTTCTTTCCACACAACTAAAAACTATCTGCTTATCTTAAGCGCAAGCAAAGTTATGACGTCTTAACGTGATCCTCTTCAAGACGTCTTTGTCATCTTTGCTGACATAGCCTCCAAACAAACAGATTTTTTTCAAAAGTGGGACCTCTTCAGGAATGATGACTGTTATCAGCATAATGCACTAAGCCTAAGCTACAATTATCTGTATTAAAAGTTGTGGGCACTAATAATTTTGATACGCAAAAAATTCGACAAAGTAGCGGAAATTTCAACAATTTGTGTGGAAATGACGAATCTCATCCGTTGACTAAAATGCGGTTTTGAGTTTCTCAGCGAACTTTTTGACATCTCCTGATTAGATTTATTGAGTTTTAACGCTTGGAGAACTCCATGAGACTTATTTTACAGGAAATCTCTCAAGCCTTGCTTTGAATTCTACTGCGGTACTGACCACTACTGATCTGGCGTCACCGACCGTTCCGTCACGCATCACGCATTCTTAGTTGAAGCAGGGGTGATTTAAAATCTCGTATTCCCAGAGAAATGGACAGCCTTGTTTGATTATATTCTACGTTTTCAACACCTTGTCTTTTCATTACATGTATCTTGGTTCTTATAAGCCTGCTCTAATTTTGGTTGTGATATAGCTAAGGCCGGTAGTGTAAACACTTGCGGTCAATGTCAACACCATTTGTTCACTACTCGCATTTGACATTTCTTTAGTGAGTTTCTTTTCATGAATTTCAATTACTAATAAATTAGTTGAGCCTATTGAGGTATTTTAGTGCAGGGCGATATGATATTTCTTAGTGCAAGGACGCTTTTAAACTGATCTGTTTGGCTAAGGGAGAGGGGAAAAAGTGAAAACCACAACTGAGAAAGTTCCTGGAAGTATGTTTACCAGAAAGCGAGAGATCTAAAACATTTCCCGCGATTACATGCCGAATTACAATGTTTATCTGCACGAAAAGATGATGGTGCTAAAATTGCAAAATCGTACCTAACTTTACATCAAATTGCTTCACAACCTGACTGTTGGCACGATTGCAATCAAATCAAATTAACTTAAGGTAATTCCCTTGAAATTGTTCTACTATGAAACTTTTTTTGAGACTTGGCGCAATGAACATTCATGGTATGAACATTAGAAAAATGCAATAAAAAATGCGGTCACCGTGCTTGTTTACGCGTCAGCAAGCTCTTAAAATGGGGTATTTTTACTGGTTGCACGTTAAAAGTTCGCATCACCTTCATACAGAATTAAATCTTGGTTACTTGAATGGCACAAAGTTTTGTCTTGAAAGCAAAGCTTCATTTATTGACATAAGCAGTATTGCTTATGTCAATAAATGAAGCTTTGCTTTCAAGACAAAACTTTGTGCCATTCAAGTAACCAAGATTTAATTCTGTATGAAGGTGATGCGAACTTTTAACGTGCAACCAGTAAAAATACCCCATTTTAAGAGCTTGCTGACGCGTAAACAAGCACGGTGACCGCATTTTTTATTGCATTTTTCTAATGTTCATACCATGAATGTTCATTGCGCCAAGTCTCAAAAAAAGTTTCATAGTAGAACAATTTCAAGGGAATTACCTTAAGTTAATTTGATTTGATTGCAATCGTGCCAACAGTCAGGTTGTGAAGCAATTTGATGTAAAGTTAGGTACGATTTTGCAATTTTAGCACCATCATCTTTTCGTGCAGATAAACATTGTAATTCGGCATGTAATCGCGGGAAATGTTTTAGATCTCTCGCTTTCTGGTAAACATACTTCCAGGAACTTTCTCAGTTGTGGTTTTCACTTTTTCCCCTCTCCCTTAGCCAAACAGATCAGTTTAAAAGCGTCCTTGCACTAAGAAATATCATATCGCCCTGCACTAAAATACCTCAATAGGCTCAACTAATTTATTAGTAATTGAAATTCATGAAAAGAAACTCACTAAAGAAATGTCAAATGCGAGTAGTGAACAAATGGTGTTGACATTGACCGCAAGTGTTTACACTACCGGCCTTAGCTATATCACAACCAAAATTAGAGCAGGCTTATAAGAACCAAGATACATGTAATGAAAAGACAAGGTGTTGAAAACGTAGAATATAATCAAACAAGGCTGTCCATTTCTCTGGGAATACGAGATTTTAAATCACCCCTGCTTCAACTAAGAATGCGTGATGCGTGACGGAACGGTCGGTGACGCCAGATCAGTAGTGGTCAGTACCGCAGTAGAATTCAAAGCAAGGCTTGAGAGATTTCCTGTAAAATAAGTCTCATGGAGTTCTCCAAGCGTTAAAACTCAATAAATCTAATCAGGAGATGTCAAAAAGTTCGCTGAGAAACTCAAAACCGCATTTTAGTCAACGGATGAGATTCGTCATTTCCACACAAATTGTTGAAATTTCCGCTACTTTGTCGAATTTTTTGCGTATCAAAATTATTAGTGCCCACAACTTTTAATACAGATAATTGTAGCTTAGGCTTAGTGCATTATGCTGATAACAGTCATCATTCCTGAAGAGGTCCCACTTTTGAAAAAAATCTGTTTGTTTGGAGGCTATGTCAGCAAAGATGACAAAGACGTCTTGAAGAGGATCACGTTAAGACGTCATAACTTTGCTTGCGCTTAAGATAAGCAGATAGTTTTTAGTTGTGTGGAAAGAAGAAAGAATTATGCAGTAGTTCTGAAAGAATTAGGTTGTTTTATTGAATGTGCAAAGTTTGAGCAAGCATAGTGTAACCCCCAATTTTTGGGGTTTCAATTTCCGGTTTTTGTGGTTTTCGGGGTGCCTACAAAAAAAATTCCTCAAAAAATTAAAAAAGCGAATCTATCGAAATAAAGGCCATTTTCGTTCATTGCATATGTTGTTTGACTTGTGTAAAAAAAATGGAGGCGATCCATTTTCCACGAAAATTTGAGTGGTCGGTTCTTACACGGACACACTCTGAAGTTCGGTAGTATGATTCATACATCGAAATTCTCATGTACCGAACTCAATATCCACAAAGAGGAAACCAGTGAATTTTCCAGTGGTACACTTGACAGAACAAAATAAACACTCTTCAATGGGTCACCAGATATCTGTGATATTTATTTTTATTAGCATCAGCTAGCTGATACTATTTAGTAAATAAAACACTAACAACTGTTTTTTGTAACTATGTTTGAAGAAACGTACTTCAATGCTTAGGTAAAAATTATTCAGTTTCGATCAGTTCTGTAACTTCTGGCCTTAATTTTAAATGTTTCGTTTTGTTCTAGGTGTATATTCATCAATAAGACGGGGAAAAAAGCATGTGAAATGTTTCCAGTAACTGGCTAAATTTTTTTGCGGTGGCGCCATTCCATGCACAACTGCCTTTTTGATAGCTCTCTAGCCAATCACAAACTCTCTAATATCAGCAAAAACATTAGCATAACTTATGCATTAGATTTGGTACATGAGAAGATCGACATATGAACCACAGCCGATCTTTTGCCATTCTATCCAACAAGCCCAGTAGGATAGAACGGTACAGTCGACCCGAATACAAGTCTGCCAATCCTAATTGATTCATATGTCAAACTTCTCATGTACTTAATAGCAACATTAGGTACGGTTCATGAAAAGTTCGATGTATGAACCGGGCCTTAGTCTATTAAAATAAGCTGGCGCAAAATGATGTTTTGTTGCCGCAAAATTTTCTATCTTCTAGAGCCAAGGTAATGGTATTTTAATGGAGCGTTACGTTTGAGGCCAACACTTTGGCCTCAAACATAACGCAAATTGTTGGCCGTCTGTCGGCTGTCTGTCAGCCGACTGTTGGCCGACTGTCGGCCAACTGTCGGCCAACAGTCGACCGACAGTTGGCCAACAGTCGGCCGACTGTCGGCCGACAGTTTACTGACAGTCGGCCGACAGTATATTTTGGGAACCATTCTTCACTAATAAATTTACCACTTGTTGTTATCCTCACATTATTCATCTCTTCTGCACACTTTTCAAGAAGGAACTTAAGACCAGGGGACTGTAAATATCGAGAATTAATTTTCAAAACTGAAATTACTGATTTCTTCACATTTTGCCAGGAGAAACCCTTTGGTCAACTATTTTCGAAAATAAGACTAAAACTTGCCTGAAAGTTTTTGATTTTGAGAAATCCAACAAAAAGTAGAATTGCGGTTTTCGTGCTGCGGCCGCCATAAATTCAGCCGAAAACTTGGACATATTCACATCACTCTCAGAGAAAGATGGCTTGGTCAATCAAAATGATCTTTTACATGTATGTTTGGTATCATAATTACAACACGAAGATGTAAAAATATTGCCAAGAACTGCATTTTCACTTCGGGTTAGAAGCGCCCGAAGATTCCTAGTTTTTGTAATATTATGAAAAAACCCTAAATATAAGAAATTTTTGAAGGCAATTTCTGTACCTTGGTAGATAGAAATTGCAAGTGAAAAATACATTTTTGCAAAGCCCTATCATTGCTTTACAACATATAAAAACATTCAGCTTGGGCAATTGAAAAGCTGTATAGAAAAACATGTGTAAGAAAAGGCTTTTACACGTAATTTACACTACAATTGCAAGCGTCACGCAAGCACAATTTATACCCGTGTTTAAAAGAAATTCAAGGCTCAAAAAAGCACTCTGGTACACGGTTTTACCCAACGAGACTACACTCCGGGAAAGATAAAAAATTTGAACTGCACAACGGCCAAAAAAAAAAAAACGGCGCATTCTGAAAATATTCTCAAAACAGGTCATGAGGTATGGGCGACCCTTTGACCTTCCATGGCATTCGAAAATCAAAACACGCCAGGGCTTGACCGTAGAGGTTCATACGTCGGAATAGATGTGTTTTTGCTTTCGTTTCCTATGCTAACATATCTTAA
Source organism: Platygyra sinensis (assembly GCA_019787425.1). Taxonomy (NCBI): domain Eukaryota; kingdom Metazoa; phylum Cnidaria; class Anthozoa; order Scleractinia; family Merulinidae; genus Platygyra; species Platygyra sinensis. The sequence continues at coordinate 10,150 of JAHPZR010017670.1, forward strand.
TGAAGAAGAAGTTGGGCTTTTGGATTTGGAGCCATCCACCAGCAATATACTAAACAAGAACAACGGGATTATTTTTAAAATTTGACCTGTTTAGCATTTTACAGACAGTTACGATAAGCTGCAGTTGATCACCGAACTACACATTAAAATTCGGTTTTAGAAAGCGGCACTTTTAACAAGGAAACAACAACCAAATGATGTACTCAATGCTTAGGAATTTTTCTTTACCTTGGTGAGTTTTTCCTGACAAGAAACCACAGCAGGTTTTGCAAAACACAGAGCAAAAGCACTGAGCCATGTCACTCGTGACAGTAACATAACATAGCATTAGCCAGGAAGTATGTAGTGGGGGTTTGGGAGCAACAAACAGGCTGGCGAGTGCATTTTTACGATGTGTCTTTTACAAGAACTTCTATTTTTCTTTCTATGTAAAAAGCAAATTTATCACGCTGCCAGAGGAAGTCTGCAAAAATAACAAGGCCACTTACACTTGAGTTCCTTCTTAAAAATTGTGCCGAAGAAATGAATGTGAGGATAACAACAAGTTGCAGTTCGAATTCGCTTGAAGCGGTGAGAAGATCGAAGGGACTAAACATCACGTCTACAGAAATCTTGTACCTTCAAAGGTGGTGTCGATCATAGGGTAAGATTGAGATATGTCTTCATTGTGGAATTTTATTATGAGAAAACAAATTCTCCATTGAAATACCATTACCTTGGCTCTCGAGGATAGAAAATTTCGCGGCAACAAAACGTGATTTCGTGCCAGCTTATTTTAATAGACTAAGTTTATTTACGTTGACCTTAAATGCCGATGGTCACACGATACATCAGTGAACCGTAAATGGGCTAGTTGTAAGAGCTACAATTAGGTTTTCATTCTAGGATTTTTAGTTAATACCTTTAAATAAACACTTAAATTAGTACGTGATTATGAAGACATGTGGTGTTCAATCCGCGCACCGTCGCTTTGAGGATTTTGGGCTCAGCACTACTAAGAAAATCATTATGGGATTAGGAAAAAAGCACATGGCAAGCGAGGTTGTAAAAAAAAAGTGAGACCGATTAAAGCTGTTGGTCGTGTTTTCAAAATTGTGAGTGTATATTGTCGAAGAAGCATTTCCGACAAAGTGGCGACCGTGCCAGTACTCGATCATGCCATCAACTGAGGAGGAGACCGAGAAAACGATCGAAAACAAACTGAAGGTATTGAAACTAACGCACGCAAGCACAGGAACAATCGAAGAAACTAAGTTGATAAAACCAATCCAGAGACAACGCAAACTTCTCGAGGGTAAAGTGGAGGAGTGCCATGAGTTAAAGACGGAAGTGCAGGAGTTGAAACTTGAACAAGGCGATGGCAAGGAGGACATCAAAGCGTGGAGCGTAGAAATTGAACAGAGGTTGGCGGAGTACGAAAAGGTGGTCGGAGGATTGGAAGAGTTGGAGCGAAGTTTAAGGGAAGAAGAAACAAGAGAAACTCAGGAGAAGGAAGAGCAATCCAAGTGGGAGATTAAGAAGAAGTTTGAGGCGAAAGCAGACGGGAAGGAAGGCGATGCAGGTAAACCGAAAGCTAAATTACCCAAACTCGTAATTACAAGATTTCAGGGAACGCATTTAGACTGGCAAAGGTTTTGGGGGCAGTTTGAAGCAGAGATTGACAAATCAGACATCAGCCAAGTTGCCAAATTCTCATATTTGAAAGAATTACTTGTACCAAGGGTCAGAGCCACCATTGATGGGTTGCCTTTTACCAGCGAGGGTTATGCGAGAGCAAAAAACATCCTAAAACCCAAATATGGGAGACCAAGTGAAGAGGCTAATGCTCATATTCAAAGCATTATGGGGCTGCCAGTCATCACAGGAACAAACCCGGCAAGAATCTGTGAATTCTATGAGAAACTAGTTACCAACATTCAGACACTAGAGAGCATGGGAAAGGAGAAAGAAATTAGAGGTTATGTTAGACTTACCTTAGACAAATTACCGGGCATCCGAGCCGACTTTGTGAGACTGGATGACGATTGGCAAGAGTGGGGTTTTCCCCAGCTAGTAGAGGCTTTACGAAAGTGGTGTGAGAGGAATCCAGTGCCCCTGGATAGCTATAGGGGTGGGGGCTCTTGGAGGCATGACAGAGGAAATGATAAGGCACTTCAAACCAAACAAGGAGATTGGAAACCCATTAGCCCTGTGTTTATTGTAAATCAGTGGAGCACAAATCAGTCAATTGTGACAAAATCAAGGATGTAGCTGATAGGAAAAGGTATCTGAGCAACAACAAGTTATGTTTTAATTGCACCGGGACAAAACATCGAGCTGCCGATTGTCGATGCAAATTTAGTTGCCAGAAGTGTAATGGCAAGCACCACAGCTCAATTTGTGACAAGAACCCAACCCAGCTGATGGGAGCAACTGGGGAAGGTCCGGTGGTGTATCCAGTAGTTGTGGTAGAAGTCGAGGGAATTACCTGTAGAGCACTATTAGATACTGGCGCAGGTAGCTCATATGCATCAGCTACACTGGTTGAGCGACTGAACCAGAAACCTGACCACGTGGAGTACAAAAAAATCGAAATGATGATGACATCAACAAGCCAAAAGATAGAAATGTACAAGGTAGTTATCTCTAGCATCAAAGGGAATTTCAGCCTGCCTACCACCCTGAGTAAAGTTGACAAGGGTGTCCCGTTGACTGTGCCCAACCCACGATATGCAGAAATCATCTCAAAACACCAGCATCTCAAAGACGTAACGATGGATGACTATGGATACAAAACAAGAGCTGCCAATTCATGTGATCCTTGGTGCAAGCGAGTATGCAAGGCTGAAGACAAGCTCAGTGCCGAGAGTTGGAAATCTGGGTGAACCAGTTGCAGAGCTCACATCCCTTGGTTGGACCATCATGTCCCCAGGTGCAGAGACCAACTTAAGCAGCGTGTACCTCACCAGAAGTTCTTTGACAGATTATGAAGAACTGTGTAGCCTTGATGTATTGGGTTTAGAAGATAAACCAGCAGGTGATCAACAGGCAGTGTACAG
>JAHPZR010017671.1:0-5000 GCA_019787425.1 Platygyra sinensis
CGCTGCTTAAGTTGGTCTCTGCACCTGGGGACATGATGGTCCAACCAAGGGATGTGAGCTCTGCAACTGGTTCACCCAGATTTCCAACTCTCGGCACTGAGCTTGTCTTCAGCCTTGCATACTCGCTTGCACCAAGGATCACATGAATTGGCAGCTCTTGTTTTGTATCCATAGTCATCCATCGTTACGTCTTTGAGATGCTGGTGTTTTGAGATGATTTCTGCATATCGTGGGTTGGGCACAGTCAACGGGACACCCTTGTCAACTTTACTCAGGGTGGTAGGCAGGCTGAAATTCCCTTTGATGCTAGAGATAACTACCTTGTACATTTCTATCTTTTGGCTTGTTGATGTCATCATCATTTCGATTTTTTTGTACTCCACGTGGTCAGGTTTCTGGTTCAGTCGCTCAACCAGTGTAGCTGATGCATATGAGCTACCTGCGCCAGTATCTAATAGTGCTCTACAGGTAATTCCCTCGACTTCTACCACAACTACTGGATACACCACCGGACCTTCCCCAGTTGCTCCCATCAGCTGGGTTGGGTTCTTGTCACAAATTGAGCTGTGGTGCTTGCCATTACACTTCTGGCAACTAAATTTGCATCGACAATCGGCAGCTCGATGTTTTGTCCCGGTGCAATTAAAACATAACTTGTTGTTGCTCAGATACCTTTTCCTATCAGCTACATCCTTGATTTTGTCACAATTGACTGATTTGTGCTCCACTGATTTACAATAAACACAGGGCTAATGGGTTTCCAATCTCCTTGTTTGGTTTGAAGTGCCTTATCATTTCCTCTGTCATGCCTCCAAGAGCCCCCACCCCTATAGCTATCCAGGGGCACTGGATTCCTCTCACACCACTTTCGTAAAGCCTCTACTAGCTGGGGAAAACCCCACTCTTGCCAATCGTCATCCAGTCTCACAAAGTCGGCTCGGATGCCCGGTAATTTGTCTAAGGTAAGTCTAACATAACCTCTAATTTCTTTCTCCTTTCCCATGCTCTCTAGTGTCTGAATGTTGGTAACTAGTTTCTCATAGAATTCACAGATTCTTGCCGGGTTTGTTCCTGTGATGACTGGCAGCCCCATAATGCTTTGAATATGAGCATTAGCCTCTTCACTTGGTCTCCCATATTTGGGTTTTAGGATGTTTTTTGCTCTCGCATAACCCTCGCTGGTAAAAGGCAACCCATCAATGGTGGCTCTGACCCTTGGTACAAGTAATTCTTTCAAATATGAGAATTTGGCAACTTGGCTGATGTCTGATTTGTCAATCTCTGCTTCAAACTGCCCCCAAAACCTTTGCCAGTCTAAATGCGTTCCCTGAAATCTTGTAATTACGAGTTTGGGTAATTTAGCTTTCGGTTTACCTGCATCGCCTTCCTTCCCGTCTGCTTTCGCCTCAAACTTCTTCTTAATCTCCCACTTGGATTGCTCTTCCTTCTCCTGAGTTTCTCTTGTTTCTTCTTCCCTTAAACTTCGCTCCAACTCTTCCAATCCTCCGACCACCTTTTCGTACTCCGCCAACCTCTGTTCAATTTCTACGCTCCACGCTTTGATGTCCTCCTTGCCATCGCCTTGTTCAAGTTTCAACTCCTGCACTTCCGTCTTTAACTCATGGCACTCCTCCACTTTACCCTCGAGAAGTTTGCGTTGTCTCTGGATTGGTTTTATCAACTTAGTTTCTTCGATTGTTCCTGTGCTTGCGTGCGTTAGTTTCAATACCTTCAGTTTGTTTTCGATCGTTTTCTCGGTCTCCTCCTCAGTTGATGGCATGATCGAGTACTGGCACGGTCGCCACTTTGTCGGAAATGCTTCTTCGACAATATACACTCACAATTTTGAAAACACGACCAACAGCTTTAATCGGTCTCACTTTTTTTTTACAACCTCGCTTGCCATGTGCTTTTTTCCTAATCCCATAATGATTTTCTTAGTAGTGCTGAGCCCAAAATCCTCAAAGCGACGGTGCGCGGATTGAACACCACATGTCTTCATAATCACGTACTAATTTAAGTGTTTATTTAAAGGTATTAACTAAAAATCCTAGAATGAAAACCTAATTGTAGCTCTTACAACTAGCCCATTTACGGTTCACTGATGTATCGTGTGACCATCGGCATTTAAGGTCAACGTAAATAAACTTAGTCTATTAAAATAAGCTGGCACGAAATCACGTTTTGTTGCCGCGAAATTTTCTATCCTCGAGAGCCAAGGTAATGGTATTTCAATGGAGAATTTGTTTTCTCATAATAAAATTCCACAATGAAGACATATCTCAATCTTACCCTATGATCGACACCACCTTTGAAGGTACAAGATTTCTGTAGACGTGATGTTTAGTCCCTTCGATCTTCTCACCGCTTCAAGCGAATTCGAACTGCAACTTGTTGTTATCCTCACATTCATTTCTTCGGCACAATTTTTAAGAAGGAACTCAAGTGTAAGTGGCCTTGTTATTTTTGCAGACTTCCTCTGGCAGCGTGATAAATTTGCTTTTTACATAGAAAGAAAAATAGAAGTTCTTGTAAAAGACACATCGTAAAAATGCACTCGCCAGCCTGTTTGTTGCTCCCAAACCCCCACTACATACTTCCTGGCTAATGCTATGTTATGTTACTGTCACGAGTGACATGGCTCAGTGCTTTTGCTCTGTGTTTTGCAAAACCTGCTGTGGTTTCTTGTCAGGAAAAACTCACCAAGGTAAAGAAAAATTCCTAAGCATTGAGTACATCATTTGGTTGTTGTTTCCTTGTTAAAAGTGCCGCTTTCTAAAACCGAATTTTAATGTGTAGTTCGGTGATCAACTGCAGCTTATCGTAACTGTCTGTAAAATGCTAAACAGGTCAAATTTTAAAAATAATCCCGTTGTTCTTGTTTAGTATATTGCTGGTGGATGGCTCCAAATCCAAAAGCCCAACTTCTTCTTCATTAAGATATGTTAGCATAGGAAACGAAAGCAAAAACACATCTATTCCGACGTATGAACCTCTACGGTCAAGCCCTGGCGTGTTTTGATTTTCGAATGCCATGGAAGGTCAAAGGGTCGCCCATACCTCATGACCTGTTTTGAGAATATTTTCAGAATGCGCCGTTTTTTTTTTTTTGGCCGTTGTGCAGTTCAAATTTTTTATCTTTCCCGGAGTGTAGTCTCGTTGGGTAAAACCGTGTACCAGAGTGCTTTTTTGAGCCTTGAATTTCTTTTAAACACGGGTATAAATTGTGCTTGCGTGACGCTTGCAATTGTAGTGTAAATTACGTGTAAAAGCCTTTTCTTACACATGTTTTTCTATACAGCTTTTCAATTGCCCAAGCTGAATGTTTTTATATGTTGTAAAGCAATGATAGGGCTTTGCAAAAATGTATTTTTCACTTGCAATTTCTATCTACCAAGGTACAGAAATTGCCTTCAAAAATTTCTTATATTTAGGGTTTTTTCATAATATTACAAAAACTAGGAATCTTCGGGCGCTTCTAACCCGAAGTGAAAATGCAGTTCTTGGCAATATTTTTACATCTTCGTGTTGTAATTATGATACCAAACATACATGTAAAAGATCATTTTGATTGACCAAGCCATCTTTCTCTGAGAGTGATGTGAATATGTCCAAGTTTTCGGCTGAATTTATGGCGGCCGCAGCACGAAAACCGCAATTCTACTTTTTGTTGGATTTCTCAAAATCAAAAACTTTCAGGCAAGTTTTAGTCTTATTTTCGAAAATAGTTGACCAAAGGGTTTCTCCTGGCAAAATGTGAAGAAATCAGTAATTTCAGTTTTGAAAATTAATTCTCGATATTTACAGTCCCCTGGTCTTAAGTTCCTTCTTGAAAAGTGTGCAGAAGAGATGAATAATGTGAGGATAACAACAAGTGGTAAATTTATTAGTGAAGAATGGTTCCCAAAATATACTGTCGGCCGACTGTCAGTAAACTGTCGGCCGACAGTCGGCCGACTGTTGGCCAACTGTCGGTCGACTGTTGGCCGACAGTTGGCCGACAGTCGGCCAACAGTCGGCTGACAGACAGCCGACAGACGGCCAACAATTTGCGTTATGTTTGAGGCCAAAGTGTTGGCCTCAAACGTAACGCTCCATTAAAATACCATTACCTTGGCTCTAGAAGATAGAAAATTTTGCGGCAACAAAACATCATTTTGCGCCAGCTTATTTTAATAGACTAAGGCCCGGTTCATACATCGAACTTTTCATGAACCGTACCTAATGTTGCTATTAAGTACATGAGAAGTTTGACATATGAATCAATTAGGATTGGCAGACTTGTATTCGGGTCGACTGTACCGTTCTATCCTACTGGGCTTGTTGGATAGAATGGCAAAAGATCGGCTGTGGTTCATATGTCGATCTTCTCATGTACCAAATCTAATGCATAAGTTATGCTAATGTTTTTGCTGATATTAGAGAGTTTGTGATTGGCTAGAGAGCTATCAAAAAGGCAGTTGTGCATGGAATGGCGCCACCGCAAAAAAATTTAGCCAGTTACTGGAAACATTTCACATGCTTTTTTCCCCGTCTTATTGATGAATATACACCTAGAACAAAACGAAACATTTAAAATTAAGGCCAGAAGTTACAGAACTGATCGAAACTGAATAATTTTTACCTAAGCATTGAAGTACGTTTCTTCAAACATAGTTACAAAAAACAGTTGTTAGTGTTTTATTTACTAAATAGTATCAGCTAGCTGATGCTAATAAAAATAAATATCACAGATATCTGGTGACCCATTGAAGAGTGTTTATTTTGTTCTGTCAAGTGTACCACTGGAAAATTCACTGGTTTCCTCTTTGTGGATATTGAGTTCGGTACATGAGAATTTCGATGTATGAATCATACTACCGAACTTCAGAGTGTGTCCGTGTAAGAACCGACCACTCAAATTTTCGTGGAAAATGGATCGCCTCCATTTTTTCTACACAAGTCAAACAACATATGCAATGAACGAAAATGCCCTTTATTTCGATAGATTCGCTTTTTTA
>JAHPZR010017671.1:12500-18245 GCA_019787425.1 Platygyra sinensis
AAGCGTTAAAACTCAATAAATCTCCTCAGGTAATGTCAAAAAGTTCGCTGAGAAACTCAAAACCGCATTTTAGTCAACGGATGAGATGCGTCATTTCCACACAAATTGTTAAAATTTCCGCTACTTTGTAGAATTTTTTGCGTATCAAATTTATGAGTGCCCACAACTTTTAATACAGATAATTGTAGCTTAGGCCTAGTACATTACGCTGAAAACAGTCATCATTCATGAAGAGGTCCCACTTTTGAAAAAAATCTGTTTGTTTGGAGGCTATGTCAGCAAAGATGGAAAAGACGTCTTTAAGAGGATCACGTTAAGACGTCATAACTTTGCTTGCGTTTAAGATAAACAGATAATTTTTAGTTGTGTGGAAAGAAGAAAGAATTATGCAGTAATGCTGAAAGAATTAGGTTGTTTCATCAAATGTGCAAAGTTTGAGCAAGCATAACGTAACCCCCAATTTTTGGGGTTTCAATTTCCGGTTTGTGTAGTTTTCGGGGTGCCTACAAAAACAAATTCCTCCAAAAACTAAAAAAAGCGAATCTATCGAAATAAAGGGCATTTTCGTTCATTGCATATGTTGTTTGACTTGTGTAGAAAAAATGGAGGCAATCCATTTTCCACGAAAATTGAGTGGTCGGTTCTTACACGGACACGCTCTTAAATGCTGAAAAGAAAGACTGGAATCTTATTAAGACAATTGTGAAAAATAGGTAGTCTTTGACTACGTGCCTAGTGATATGAAAACTAGTATCATCTGTAATGACTACATGATACAACAACAAGAAGAAACTTTATTGTAAAATAAGTATCAACTGTAACAATTTATAATCATGTCTTTCTCATCGTAGAGAAATGTTTATTTGGCGGAATTTTGAATAATTATCGGCTTATCAGATAAGCTTGTTTCTGTTTTCAATTTTGAGTCTTTCGTAGCCCGCCGAGATCATTTTTTCGTCTAAATCACTTAAGAATAGTTCGAAAAAGATGTTCCCATTCAACTTTCAGCTTCTAGATGATAATTCTGGATTTTGTTGACCAAGACGTCGGTTGTGTAATATTCAAAGTTTTTCGGTTGCTCGCAAGTGTTGACAGATAGGTAACAAAAATTCTAATTAGTGCTGGTTTTTGCTCGATTTTGCTGAAATTTTAACACGATGAAGCTGGAATATTAAAGAATAGATTTTACTTTTGCCGATGTTTGGAGCTATTTAACGGAGAAGTTATATATCGCTCCCGGGGGGGGTACTTGACCCATGTTTGGGTATAGGGGTGCCGCCGAGGGTTTGAAATCCTGACCCTGTTTAGGACAAAAATACGCTAAAAACCCTACCCTGTGTAGGACAGCAACCTCCATTTTAAGACCCTGTTTAGGACAAGCGACAAAATGTACACTCGCTGGTGTTACAGGAATTTACACTATTTAATAAGTCATTCAAATCGGAGAAATCATGCTCGATGCGTCTAAAACCAAGTTGTTGCGTCTCTACACTTAAACTAAACAAAAAGCCGTCAAGCATTAAGCTCTAAATTAGTTAGCGTAAAAAAATGTCGTCATTGCATCCATAGAAAGGTAATTTTTTAATAGCAAATCAAATAGGAATGATTTCTTCGATGTATAATGAATAAGTGGAACTTATTTTTTAAGGTTAATTTTATTTTGATTAAAGCACTAATAGACCTTTCACAGAGAAAAATATCCCTAAACAATATATATACCAGCGGGATCCCTCATGTCTGCGCGACACAGTGACATCTTTCTTTCATCGCGTTATCCAAGACAAAGAAACTAGACTTACCATATGTCGGTTTACTCAGTCGATATTGCGCAAATCAGGAAAAAAAATGCGTCGTTTTTCTGCCGCTCGATCGCATGCTCTTTCAACTTCTCGCAGGCTCCAGGTCGCAGGCTAAGAAAAGAAAGAGACTGCTCGCAGTCTGAGTTAAAGTCTTTCGGCTCGTAATACCATACCCTGTTTAGGACAGGTTCTAACCTGTTTAGGACAGAGGCAAGTCGAATTGTATACCCTGTTTAGGACAGCGAGGCCAAAAAACCATACCCTATTCAGCGGCACGTCCCCGTATAGCCCAAATAAGGGAGTACCCCCCCCCCCCCCCCCGGGATATCGCTGCGAAGTCAGCGTATCAAAATACATTCTTTGCATAGCGTGCGTTTGGCGTGATGGTGCAATCGGATATTTTTGTTTACTCAGAAGCAAAAACTATTGTAGTCGAAAAAGGTCATTTCAACGACCTTTCAAACGAATATAAATTTAAATATTTGCCGAAATGAGTTTGTGGTTAAAAAAAGGTTTTTTGACCAGCGCTGCGGTTGGAACTTTTTCCCACGAAAATCCCCTGTTGCAGTTGAGTTAAACCAAGTTAAACCTTAATAAACATGGGAAACTTACCAACGTCGTTGAACAAACGCGCGAGCACACGGAGCGATCGTAGCAAAGAGTTGCCATCTACGTCATGTCTTCTCGGGATACGAAAATCAAACGAACATTGCTCGACAGTGGTCTCGAGTTGTTGGCGAAAGAACACGAGAAAAACCCGAGTTACGGACACACACGTGTGCACGATAACATGGTGCCTTGAGCTCTACGAGCACTAGTCACAAAAACCCGAGTTACGGACACAAACGTATACACGATAACATGGTGCTTTAAGCACTATGAACACTAGGCCTCTAGGTGTACTAGGCACAAAAAGTGAAGGGGAGGACACTTCATGACTTATTACACGAACCGCAAGTGTTACGGACGCACACGTATGCACGATAACATGGTGCCTTGAGCTCTACGAGCACTAGGCACAAAAACTGATAATATACAGACCTATCTAAAGTCTGCTGCGAATTATATAAAAGGCTAGTAAAGAAAAAGGTTCTCGCTACCCACATTTTCGTTTAAAGACTGTTTTAAATCCTTAATCATTAATGACTCTTTAATTCTACAATGAATATCCGAACGCCCGGTTGCTAAAACTTTAAAATAGTCCCATTTAATATATAAATTTCGCCAAGCCCAAAAGCGGAACTTCTGGTTACAGAAATTAACCGTAAAGGAAAAAAAAAGGTTTGTTTATCTTCGATCAGAAACTTACAATATGATCAATTACGAGCATGTAACTTGTGCCAAAATGTGCTCCCTCTTTCTTTCTCAGAGTAATTACCTGACTTGAGCCTGCGATCCAAAGAAAAACAAGTACCTGGTCCGCTGTCAACTTAAAAGAAACCCAACCTAAATGAGCTCTAACCCTGAGCACATGTTTTGGTCACGTGATACTGGTCAGTGGATACATTGTTTTAACAGCGGTCAATAAACCATAACATCGATGAGCAATATCAAAGATGTGCCCATGTCAATGATGTTATCTTATTAACTTTCAAGGTATTGGGCTTGGTGCATGGAAAGTCACGCACAGGAGCTCTGCTATAATGAGATTCATTCCCTACTACTCAGGAACTGTTACTGTATAAATTTTAATTATTATTATTATTATTATTATTATTATTATTATTATTATTATTATTATTATTATTATTATTATTATTATTATTATTATTATTATTATTACAAGTGAAACCGGTATAACAATATATAATTATAAATCCCACAGAAAATTGGTAAATGAGAAAAGGTTAAAAAAAATAGATTAGTGTGTATAAATTTAAGGCCTGAATATTTTTCCAAATATTTTTGTCATGAATTCCAGATTGGATTTATAACCTTCATGCAATAAAGTATTAGTATACACATGTAACCCTACTGGGTTCTGGGATTTTCATATCACATAAATAGCTATAAACTTTAGATAACTTGTCTTCTGTGGGAATCAATGTTGTGACAATTTTATATTTGAGTTCATCATTGACTAAGAGGAATGCCATTGCAAAGTCTTTACGTCACCTGCAAATATAAAAAAAAGAGTAAGCAAAAAGTATTTATTTTGCTGAAACTGCTATTTTTCTAACATGTAGACTGTAAATGGCCTTCTCAGTGTGTGAAAAAAAAAACTAACTGTTTTCATGTTGGCCTCTAGAGTGGATCCAATCCTTTGCCATTTGCTAGATACCCAAATATCATTTATTTGTTGATGTTTCCAAAGAAAATATGGGACTTTGGGTTAGCATATAATAGTGTCACCTTGCCCAGTTTATACCTGGGACAGGCAAGGTGGTTATTAAATTTTTTTGACTCTGTAGTTAAAGCTAATTATTTTTTTTTTTTAATTCTGTTCATCTCAAAATGAAAGGTTACCGGCAGAAATGTATGTTTGGTTTTCTTGTAAAGCAATAAAGTTGTCAACTAAAACTAAGCTGGAGTTTTTTTAATCAAATTCACAGCTACTACTTGGCTACTTCCCCCCCCCCCCCCCCCCAAGGGGGTACTCCCCTATGAAAATGTCGGGGGTGCTTGTTGAAAAGGTACCAAAAACTTATTTTGTGGGCGTGGCCTGGACTTTATTTACACCCCTAAGAGATACCATTTCTGTTAGTAATAACAGAATAATTTTCAGTGGCATTACTATTTTTAAGTAAAAATTCAGAAATAAATGTTACTTGCTTAAGAAATATAACTACGATTTCAGTCATTTTTTTTCAAGGCGATGAGCTTTGAGACCCCTAAAGGTACTGCAGCGGTCATTTTAGGTTTTAAAACCCCAAGCAGTACCAATTCACAAATTTCACCCCCTGAATGGTACGATGAGCACCCCCGTTACTTTTAAAGGAGATTACCCGCCCCGGGGGCTACTTCCCACATCAGTGAAGAATCCTTTTTGACAAAGAAATAAAATTCTACAGCCCTCAAGTCCTCATTAGGTACACATCCACTCTCTACAGGCAGTTCCCTGGTGAAAAACCTCACAGGATCTTTTAAGATCTTTAAAGATCCTCAAGGATCTTCAAAGATCTTCAAAAACTAGGTTCTTTCAAGGTTCTTTAAAGGATCCTGCAGAGATCCTCAAAGATCTTTGACAAATTTCAAAGATTTTGCAGTTTTAAGATCCTGCAAAGATCTTCAGAAGGATCCTTTAAGATCCACAAGGATTTGACAAAGATCTTAATAGAATCTTATTTTCTACTTCTCGCAAGATCTTGAACAGATCTTTGCAAGGATCCTCAAAGATCTACAAATATTAAATGAGAATCTTATAAAGATCTTTAGGAAGATCTAGTAAAGATCTTTGTATGGATCCTTGAAGATCCTTTTAAGATTGCTCAAAGATCTTGCTAGGATCTTCTTCTTGTTGTGTGTAAGATCTTGAAAAGATCCTTGCAAGGATCCTCAAAGATCTGCAATGTTTTCATGAGGATCTTACAAAGATGTTTAGTAAGATCTAGTAAAGATCTTTGTATGGATCCTTGAAGATCCTTTTAAGATTCTTCGAAGATCTTGCTAGGATATCTTTGTTAATGTGTGTAAGATTATGAAAAGTTCTTTGCAAGGATCCTCAAAGATCTAAAAGATTTTATGAGGATCTTACAATGATCGTTTATAAGATCTAGTAAGATCCTTGTATGGATCTTCAAAGATTTTGCTGGGCTCTTTTTGTTGTAGTGTGTTAAAGATATCGTATAGATCTTTGACCACCTTTGTATGGATCCTCAAAGATTCTTTTAAGATTCCCCAAGAATAAAAGAAGACCCACAAGGACAACTTAAGAATCATGCAAGGATCTTTAGAATGATATGTTTAAGATTTTGAAAAGATCTTTGTACAGAGATCCTTTGAGATT
>JAHPZR010017673.1:0-11283 GCA_019787425.1 Platygyra sinensis
AAACAATAGCCTATTGTCTTTCTCGGCTCCTGATTGGTTACGGCCCCTATGAGCGAGGTATACTACTATAGGTGACCTTTTTAGGGTAAAAATCCGTTAAAAATACGCAATTATACCATATTTTAGATGTTCGAAAATCTTAGGAGAAGCAGGCAAGCAAGAAATTTTACAAAAAATGTTCCGAAAATTCTAGATCTCAAATCGTCTTCCGAACAGATATATTTCCGAAAATTGTCGTTGGGTGCCCCTGAACGCATTGAAGAGGCTACAATGTTCCCCACATAGGATTACTGTGGTATTTAGACTCAGAAGAGATTTTGTTGAAAGGAAAATACTTGATTTAAGGATAAATAGAGTGATAAACGGCTACCTGAAGTTTTGGAAGATTTTGCTTTTTGAGCCAATCAGAAGTATTATACAACAACAGCAAAGTTGTATTCCTTGCCGAGTGGTGCTTTCCTTCTTACATATGGACCGTTACCACCTGGTTACTTAATAATACGCGACACACTAGTACACCGTGAGCCTGGGTTACCTGTGGCTGATCCAACGTAAATGTTCAGGAGCTTTCATGGGGTCATACATGGCATACTGACCGTCGTAACTACTCGCATGGCGATGAGTTCGTGACGTCCGACCTTTTAGAATATGCGCAGTATTCGTTTGCGCATCAAAACAGACTTTGTTTCCGCGGAAGATTGATTTCGGCAAAGGAAATGAAGTTTTTTAGTCACACTTTACTATGATACCTGTCTATATAGTGGGAATAGTTATTCTGGTGCTGTTGACAACCGTCTTTTTTGGAAGGTAGGTAACTTTTAATTCTTCACTGAAAATTGCGTTACATTTGACAGGTTCCGACTTTGTTAGGTTTTTCTGCAGAAATTATCTGGACCTTTATAGACCTTGTTGCTCCTTGAATTTTCAAATACTGAAACAGTTGCTCGGATATGAATGAATATTTTTTAGATGGATAATAGAACAATATCTGCAGAGAATATCACATAGCCTGTTATTTGAAAAAAACGCTCAAGCTAAAAGGTCTTTCGAGTGGTCTCCTCCATCAAGCGAAGGTGGTCATCATTTAGAATTTCCAATTCACCTGTAATTGTGGACAAAAGGCTTGGGAGAATTTTGCCTTTTGAACAGTCATTCAGGAATAAAAACATCACTCTCCCAGCTGCTTCCCCCAACCCACATTCAGACTTGTTCCCTGGCCTGTGAACAGACTCATTGTGGGGAAAGAAAGAATAAGAAGAGAGAAGGAAAAATAAGCCTGCCAGCATTATTTAGAATTCTAAATGACGCCCCCAGCAAATCCCACTGATGGGACATTGAGATGCGCTCTTTGGATATGGATGTTAACATTGCCCAAACGATCTGTGCCAGGCTAGATGATACTTTGATAGGGCTTACAATAGGGCAAGTTCAAAAGAAAATAGGTAAAGAAAGAAAATCCAGGCCAAATTCTACTATTTATGGAATCTTAATTGTCCTGGCATGAATACTTCTAAGAGAAAATATGTTATATAATTCTATATATTTATTTTCCAAGTAAAAGTATAATAATAATGATGATGATGATGATGATATTGATAATGATACTACTAATAGAATATTGCTTAGTTGAGTTGTTCAGTACATCATGATATCAATGTCACCTTAAGTTTAATCTTTGGCATATTGCATGCTAAATTTTGGAACACCACCAGAGACAAAGACAGACATTGACGGCACACTTGGCTAATGGTAACAGTGTGTCCTATAGACTTGATAAGCAGAGTCTACAGGATACACCAGCTAGTTTACAGTGTAGCAAGAAATCCATAAGTACCCAACATCCAATAACTGTATTACACCTCTATTAAGTGGTCAACCTCAATTTAAGGTGATTCCTCAGTATTGCATTGCGCATCCCTACTGTGCACAATTTGCACAATAATGAGCACATGCAAATACACAATGAAAGAAATTATCCTCAAGCCAAGCTCGATAGCAAAATAAATGTTTGCTTTCTTTTAAAAGAGCATACTGTAACCTACATTTATTGTTGGATAATAATTGTGTATATGTTATCCTCCTTCATTTAAATAACATATTAAAAAATTTTATTGGAAAAAAAAGATATAGGTGAGAGAGTGCACAAAATCATTACTCTGTGATGCAAATTATGACCGCAAGAACAAGGACTTTACAAACGCTTTACATCCACATCATTTTCAACAGTGCGAATTTTGTTCAAATTTTATATAATATTGTTCTATATACTCCACATTTTCTACCTGTCAAGGTTTTCCCAAGTATTACTTTAATAAACTATATTTTGGGCTACCGCAAAATGTAGCGTAGACCGAGTAATAACACGTTTGATTAGCATGAGTACAGGCATAAATGGGGTAAGATTGGCTTCTCACATCTCTCCTATTATTTTTATTGTTTTTTTTTTGCAAAACAGTGCTCGGCAGAGAACATTCAGGAAAAGTTTCAAAAAAATTAATCAGCAGCTTTTATTTCAGAGGAATCACCGTAACGTTTTCAGTGTACTTGGCTGTTTCTGGATGGTATCACTTCTTATTAACCTGCTTGACCTTTATGGAGGTATTTCTGATTTATCAAAATGCTACAACCTGATATGCGTATTTCATCCTTTCCTAGGTTTTTTGCATGGCTTGTGGAGATATTTGCACAATTTTTCTTACACTTGGATCTGACACTTGATACACTTGGTTTATTTGCTGCAAGTGGCATCAAGATAAGATTAAACAATGGATTAAAAATTGTAAGTGACCTTCTAATTATCTATGTGTTAACTCTTTTTGGTTAATCAAGAAGTCTGGACAAATCAAATCTCTTGTTTATCAAAGAGTTGTCAAATTTGTAGTGATATATTAAAGAAAGTGTATGAAGTACACGTATCTATTATCATTCTCAGGGCTGGCTATGAGGTCCTTAAGGTTACTACCTGCCTTCACACACAAGAAAAGAATGCTTTTTCTATTATTTGACAAATTTTAATTCAGTCATTTTATCTAATGTTTATATAGTTTTATGGCATAAGCAGTATAACACAGTTAATGGAGCATGACATGCAAACCTAGGAAACAGTTAGTTATATATAATTATTGTATTTAACTATGTTAGAACACTGCCATGTCAGCTTTCTACTGGTTACACCCATAATCATTTGGCTATTTTATCTCATATGCATTGTTGTAATGCACAGTTGATCACCTTGTCATGGAAACTGCTCAATATAAATTCATAATAATAATAACAATTATTATTATTATTACTTATTACTTTTTTTCAAAGTATTACGTAAACTAGGTTTTTTCAAAGATGTAAATAAAGTTGAAATTATTATTATTATTATTATTATTATTACTATTAATCATGCTCAGCTATTAAAAGCACCATTCTAGTCATTATAAAAGCCCTTCCTTTTGGTGGCAAAAAGAGATATCGTTACACACTTAACAGGTGACCCCATGACACGGTGTTCAATCTAGAAGTTGGTCAAAGTGTCTACTGCAATATGTGTAAAAAAATGTAATGATAAACTTGTCTTGTCTTGTCTTGTCACATTCCACATGTCATTTTAAATTACTTGATTCCAAAAATGACCAGGGTCAAACTATGATATTGAAACTTTGAAAAACTGATATTATTTAAACTATAACCAGAATTTTCTCACAGTGTTACTTGTGAGCTTGAGGCCATTGGATCTTCAAGTTTTAAAGGTTGACTTATCATTTAACTGACCTCTCCAGCTTCACCACCCTTATCCAGCCCAACTTCTTGATTTTCAGGTTCAACTGCCATTCTCGTTTGCATAATAAATAGCTTAGTTGTTGTTTTATAAATTTTCATTAGTGAAACAAAAACAAATTAAATGGACAAGCCAACAACACAATCGATCGGTAAAGCAACCAATGCAGAACGTCAAAATATAGGCTCTAGTCTCTCTTGGAATTGGGTGGAACACTTGACACATGTAGTCTGAATTCCAAGTCGCGCTCTTTTCAGCCTAGTAAGCACATATATGTACTTTTATTATCGCCTGCTGCATTGGAAGTACTTATATATGAGGTAACTTGTTTTTTTTGTTTTGTTTTTTTCTTTGTGTCAGTAATATTGACTCCAAAATTATTTCATTTTGCATCAGAATAGAATTTTATGTGGCAAAATAACACAAAAATAATCACAATAATACAATAACTTAGCCTGGATTGAATACTGTTGACACCCTAATGTATGTCACTGTAATTTAATCTAATTTAATTTAAATAAGGGATAAATAAAGCCGTTGTTGTTGTTGTTGTTGTAATATGTAGTGTTCACTTGCCTTATCCAATGCAAGTGTAACAAAGCAGGAACTTAAAATCATTTTTAAAGCTAATCTTTAGAAAGCTAGTAGCTCCATTAAGTCATTTGAGGAGGAGAAGGATATTCATGTCCTCTGCTGATTAAAGGGGAGGTGCGCCATGCTTAAGTTAGTTAGTATATACTAAAACAGTGGATAGTGTTAAACGCATGTGCTGATTGGCTCTTCAAACTCCGAATATCCTGTGCTATTTACCTCCGAGCAATTCAAGAGAAAATGGCGTCCCGGTTTGCATCCGTGACAAGTGAAGAAATCATCCAAATTAATTTTTTGTAGTGTATATTATCTCACTGTTTTAGTATATACTAAAACAACTATTCACCTCAGTGTCAGTGGCTAGCGGTGAATAGTTGTTAATTATTCAATGAGATTTTGCAATAGTATGCTTTATTTGATTCGGAAATAAAAATTCTGTTCAAGCATTAACAAACTTTGCAATTATTAAAGGAGAAGATCACTCCCTAAAGCGTACTATATTTGCCTTCACCTATAACAAGTAAACACTTGACTTTTCTACTCACTGAAGTTTTAGCCTCTGAAGTGCCTGCTATCCTGAGGAAATTCATATTGAAAGAGACAACCTCGGTGGCTACCATTTTGAAACTGTTCTTGCAACCAGGCCATGTTTATGTGATTTCATTCTGTCCAACTTGAAATTTGCAGGAAGGGGAAAAACCTGCAACTGACTTGACATTCATCACAAGGTCAGCAAAATCTATTTTTTCCAAGCGATTAACCACTTCACTATCTTCAGTGCTTTCATTTTTTGAGTTTGGAGCATGTTTGGCTCAAAATAATATGGCTTGAGAGCAGCTATAACCCAGAGTGTTTTTCTGACAGGATGACGATGCCAAAACAAGGCCTGGCTGCTGAGTACTGTTAAAAATGGTGGCGATGTTCAAATTTTTGACATTTTTGGAGACAAATTTCATAAGGAGAACCTGCACTTTAGAAGCTTAAACTTTAGTGAGTGGCTAAACTTAGTGCAAGTTTTTTTATGAACATTGAAAAAAAATTAGTTAGTATACATTTTTTGGAGTGACCTTGTTTAAATATTTTATTGCTATCTTCACTGTATGTAACATTGAATAATATTGATATAATATTATTGTCTTGTTAGGGGATAGGAAAAATATGTCTTCACTGCAAGTGGACATTGAATGATTCAAAGTAAGTTTTTGTAGTCAAATTAGCAAGAAAGTTTTACGGCACAAGCAGTAAAACGCAGTTAATGGAGCGTGACGTGCAAACCTCGCAAACAGTTAGTTATTGTATTTAACTATGTTAGAACGTGGCCATATTAAGTTTGGCACCCGCAGAGATCGAGGGAGATCCTTGAATGCTTTATTGTATCAAGTGTTGCGAAAGATCGTCTAGTCTTATCACAATATGATCTGTATCATGGCAGCTTTCTATTGGTTACACCCATAGTTATGTCTAGCTATAAAAGCACCATTACTCATTGTAAAAGCACTTTCCTTCGGTGGCGTGCTTTACTCAGTAAGCTTGGTTCAAAGTAAAGTAAATTCCCACCCTCCCTCCCTGTGTGGAGGATAACTTGTTTATCGATAAACCTGGGGGTCACCTCCTTTGGGGTTGGTGGTTAAGTCTTTGGGTAGCGACTTCCCCCAAGCTTTGGGCAGCGTTTTGCCCCTTTCATTTGTGCACCTGCCAATAGTCTTGTCCGATCCGGTGCTGGCTTACGCAGCGCCGGGGAGATAAGTGAGGCTTTCAAGGTCACGCGTTCACATTTGACCTGCCAATACTCTTGTCCGTTTCCAGTGCGGGGTAGTGCTGGTGATAAGTGAGGCTTTAAAAGGTCACGCAAATCAAAGTCGCTTCCCATGCCAACCGCAAGGTTGTGTCCCCCCACATTACGCCAAACGTTGTGTGGCTTTCTTTATTCATTTATATTGGGTGCTATAATATGAATGGGCTATACTGAATAACACAAAAGCGAACTCCCACGGAAAAGGGACATTAATAGAAAGTTTTCATTTTACTTTTGATGGTTTTTCTGATGTCCCATGACAAGCAAAAAATAAACAAAATAATGATGAAAACTGATGTTTTGGTGTCATCGTAATGCCATTGTCAACGTAAAATTCTACAATGTCAGATATACTTGTAGTCCACCAAAATTTGTATGATGCTAGGACAGAGTGAATGAAGCCAAATTACACATCAAATACATGTACTTTAGCCTTAATTGAGTCTGTTTGCATGTTCAATGTGTGTCTCAATTGCCTTACAATCAGACTTGCATTTCTTCATGAAGACATTTCTTATAGACCTTGGGAATGCTGAGTAGGTTTTCAGGGTACTTCTTGCATGCACATTTGCAAAATGTTTTTGACAGATCATGAATTCCTCTTGTATGTTAGCAGCCCATGTCACACAGCTACAAATAAACAGGGTGTAGAAACACATTCTTGGTCACAGTGCAGCTCAGATATACCCTCACCAAAGTATATGCGTAATTTGTGTCAGCCAAAAATGTGAAAAATTTATGTAAAAAGTATTGTTTAATATGTGAATGTTTATTAATGCAACAGCACGAGGCTCATTTAAGCTTTTCAATTATTAATTGATCAGTTGGCAAGCTGTTATATATTATGGCACCTCAATATTTTACTGAGAACCTGGGTCCCATTACTTGTTCTTCCAAACCTGATAGAATTAATGTCTATGTAAATTTCTATATGTAAATGATTTGATCTACTGCTGATGAACAGAATTAGTCCAAGAAAGAACTTGGAAAGTTTCTTGGACACTGAAGAACAAATTCATGAAAAATGCAGTAATTAGATAAGAGTTGTGATTAACTCTTGTGTCCATTCCCCAGCTTCATATGCAATTGTCTTCTGCGTGTAACTGCATGTGTCATACTGTTACAACTCTTCTTCCCTGCAATGCCACTTCACTAAGGCCCCGTCCACACGAAGACGATTTTAAACGCAAACACTAGTAAACGCATATTTTTAGCTCCGTCCACACGAAAATGATCATCGTTTATGTAGCGTTTTCACCCGTCCACAAGAAAACGCTCGTAAATGCATAAAACGATGCCATACACTGAACGCTCATCTGCTATCGATTTGAGCCTGCAATCTTTGACACAGCTTAACACTCGTGTGTATGTTGTAGTTTAATTTCAACTCTGGTTCAATTTGTTTTTGAACCAGTACAAATATTATTTAAACTGGTACAATTTGTTTTTGAACGATTGAACCAGTTCAATATGTTTGAACCAGTTCATTATTACTTGAACTGGCGCACTTTGTTCATTTTATTGTACAATTTTCAGTTTAGTGTTTGTTTCGTACAGTTTACTGTCTCATAATATTTAATATTGCGTGACGACAAATATAGTCTGCTGGCAGCCGGTTTTTTCTCTAAGGGTCACTAGGACGAGCGTTTAGTCATCGCGAACGCAAATTGCGTTGGCCGTGTAGAGAAGAAGGCGAGACAGGGTCGTATGGCCGAGTGGGGAAGAAGGCGAGACGAGAAAAAACCGTCTGCAGACTCTTTTTAATGTTTTCAAACCCTCCGTCAGCCCAGCAACGGAGTACCTGATTGGTCAATATGTGCCCGATGACAGATAGTTGACAGAAGGGTAAAGAAAGAGTTATAAGTTTCACGCAAAGCATAACAAAGACGAGCGATGCAAGTCATGCAATGGCACGGATCATCCCGATCTTCAAGACGCGATCGTCTCGGAGAAGCTTAAACTGTTGAAAATTAGTTCTTTTAAGGCTGAAAAGAAACAAGTTGTATATCGGTGTCCTTAATTAATACAGACGCTTGACTCTCTGGTTCTGCAGTAGGAGTCTTGGCGGACTTTGGTTTTTCTCCGGACGTTGAAGAGTTCGATTTACGCTTCCAGCCTTGCCGAGTCTCGCAGTCAGTGCAAGAAGTTGCTTCAACATCGGCTACGACGGGGTTTAAATTAGCCTTTAAGAAACCGGCTAGCTCAACGGCGTTCCTAATTATTAACGCACACTTCGCACAGACTCTTCAGGAATAACTTGGATTGGAAACGGGCTCAGAAGTCCCAGATCTTCAGATAAAAGTTAGTCCAATGTGTTGAATTCTGTCGCCTTTTTGTCCTCTAAATGATCACCTACAAAGCCAACAACAGCAATCCCCAGAGCACGACGCGTCTTCGGTTTAACTATGGAAGCAAGGTTCTTAGGCTCTGCTTGCGAAATTCGCCCGATAAGCATAACGTAAAAGTTTTGAACAACGGATCATGATATTCCCGCGAGAAAAATTGATTTGGAGAAGTGCCATATTTATTTTAATTCTCTAGCATCACAATTTCTTGGCTTTTTCCACTGGATGGTTTTCGATTTATTTTTTTGTTGTTGTTGTTGCGTGACAGTGAAAACGATCTATTAGTTAATTAGATTATTTTGATTAGATTATTTTAAGTGTGAATGTCCTCAAAAACATGAGAAGAGTCTGCAGTCTGTTTTTCTTCTCGTGAGTGCCGCGCCCATGTCTCGTCCCATTCTCCTTTAGGCTAAATAGTCTCTCCTCATAATCCCTGCTGAAATTTCGAGAGAAAAACAGACTGCCAGCAGTCTACGACAAATACTATTGTCACTTTGTAATTAGGGTTATGTATTTATTTAATATTATTTAGTTATTTGTTCATAATTTTATTTATTTCAATCTTCAGCATTAGTTTAGATAAACGTATTGGCTGTTAGTTTTCAGTTGTTGTTGCAGTATTCAATTAAGATCTGAAGTTTTATACTGCCTTAAGTGGTTTGGGTTATAATAAGCACTTGTTTTTGTTATTAGGGTTAAGTGGTCGTGGTAGTGATTAGGGTTAGGTGCCCTTTTGATTGACAGTTAGCTTTGAGTTGTTGTTATGGGTTTCAGATAGTTACTGAAGTCATGCTTATAATAACTGTGAGGCTTAAGAGCAATTTAATATTAGCAGTAGGGTTTCTTGTATTTGATCATGTGTAATGTGGAAGTCTTATTAAGAACAGTTAAATCTGATGCTCATGTATGGTTATAAAGTATCGCTAACCCACAATTAGTATAAAATGATGAAAATACATTTCTGTTTTATTTTCCTTATAATTTACACTCTATAGAGATACAATATTATTCATTGTATTTGTGGTATTGTCGTTTGTTGTAAATAAAGAATTAATTATATTACTACTACTACTACTTATAATAATAATTACAATATAGAAATAAGAAATCAAGTGTTCAGGTTTATTTGAAAATTTTGTCCTGCTGTTTTCATTTTTCATATTTTTAATTATTTTAATTTGTTTTCTTTTTTGGGGAAAAACATGGTTAGGCTATGAATATTTACAAAAATCCACCTGCTTTTTTACAAGCTGTAGAGAAAGATATTTCGGTTGCATAGTCAAGTTGCACATTAGTTGCCGTACAGGGGGTTAGTCGTGAAGGGGAAATAAGAGTGTTTATTTTTCCATATTCAGTGACTATTTGGACACAACCAGTGTCTTCTATTGAAATTATTTTTCCGAGCAACATATTAGGGTGGAGTGGGTTTGTTTTATCCACTTTGTCGATTTTGACAGCTACCATATCAGAAATCTTAAATTTGGGTTGTTTGTTTTGTTGTTTCCTTTTTGTCTGATCTATCATATCAGTGTTGTATTTTGTTTGGTTTTCTATTATTTTTTGTCTCTTGTTTGGTGGTTCTTCATCATTTTCACTGACTTCTTGTTCATTTTCTTCTTGTGAATGGTTTTGTGTGTTTTCTTCTGCGTTTGAATTCATGATCTCCCGGTGAGGTTTGATCCCGTAGACAGCTTCATAAGGTGTTAGCTTTATTGCTCTTTGGTATGAAATATTTCCGGCATATGATGCCTCTTTTGTGTAGTGGCACCATTTTTGGATGTTCTTTTCTGCAGTGCTGACAATAAGTGATCGCATGTCCTGCTTCCATGATCTGTTATTTCTTTCTGTCAATCCCTGTGTTGTAGGTGTGCAAGGTGCCCCATGTGACAAAGTTGTGCCATTTTCTTTACAGAATTTCTTCATTTTCTGGTTTTGAAACTCTCCACAATTGTCAGTTATTATTTTCTTCGAAAATCCGTAGGTGTAGCAAAAATTCGTGAGACATGATAGTACTTCATCGGCTGTTTTGTTATGAAGGGGCATAACTGTTATGTACTTGGTGTGGTGATTGATAATGTTCATTGCCCACGTATGAGTTTTTGAGCAGTCGCAGGGACAATTTCGAAAGTCCATCAAATCTATTTCGATTAATGAGAGGAATTCAGGAGATTGTAGTGGCTTGGTTACTACCTTTACATGACTTGTAATGGTCTTTTGTTCTTCGTGAATTCGACACAAACTTACGAACAGGTTTACAACTTTTACATTTACTTCTGAATAACTTTCATTTATCCATTTTGATGTGATTTGTCTTCCTCGATGGTTTGTTCGTTTATGAGCTAAAGTCAAAACTTCGAAGAGCTGACTTCTTGGTACCACTATTTTGTTATCGTGGGTAAAGATTTTATCTTCCTTGTAATGCCATTTCTTTCTTAAAGTTTTAAGTTTTGTTGCCGTAGCTTGGCACTTGCCTTGACTTGCTTCCTTCGATTGGGAGTCTTTTCTTCCTTCTGCTTGAACCTTTAGAACTTGTTTTGCTTCATCATAAAATTGGTCTTCAATGAATAGTGTTACAAGCGACTCACTGCGCTTTTGTTTTTGTTTCAAATTATTTAATTCTCGGTAGAAAAGTTCCTCTGTTACACAGTGCATCTTCCCAAAATTCAGAAGTCTCTTTTCATATTAATTACGCATGTGCGAATTGGTAATTAGCTTTAGAACAAACAGAGGGGCCTGGGACCTATAAGAAGGAATATGTAAACGAAATATTGGTGAGTTTTCAA
>JAHPZR010017676.1:0-10228 GCA_019787425.1 Platygyra sinensis
AAATTTGGCTTTAATTTTAGTCGAGCATTTGGTGGGGTAGTTCATTGCGTCAATGTCAAAACGACAGGCTAGAGAGTGATAGTTCTTCAATTCAACTGTGAATAAAGACTGCCTTTCACAGTTGAAAAAATTGCTCTGTTTCCATACATGACTTGGTGAGAGTGACTGAATTTTTACGATTGAATTCAAATGTCAATTTTTTATCCAATACACCCCTATAGCTGTCACGTAAAATACTGATGCGTGACAGACATTGTCACTTATTCTTGGCATGGATAGTAAACTATCCATGCTCTTGGAAATTATAATTTTTTTAATATGTTTGGGTCCCGGAAAGAGGCAATTCCGCCGATACACCAAATCCCCCTTTGTATTACCCCTATAAAGGAAACTTGGAAATCCCCACAGGCCAAAGAAAATTTGACCTCGGTGGGGTTTTAGACCTCCGGATTAGATCTTCCGATGCTCTGCCGACTGAGATACGAGGCCAGTACGGGAGCAGGTCGGGGTAATTTAGGTAGTGAATCGCGGAAAATGTTCAAATGATATTGATATATAGTATGGGAATCCAAACATATTAAAAAAAATATCATCTCCTATTTCACGGGTGCTACGCGGTTCCCTTACAAAGACTACAAATAATCTTGTACGAAACCGTAGGACGAGTGCAATTTCAGTAGTCTTTGAAAAATTTGCGAGTGCTTATTTATTCCAAATTGCACTCGAAATCATTTGATTACCAATACAATAAGTATCTTATGAATAAGCACGTTAGCTGCTTCAATAATTCTCCATTTCCGTGATCTGTGCGCCCCTCCCCCATCTTTCAGTTCGCTTCTTGTCTGATCAACAAAACATAAAAACGCCTGAGCTTGCCGTGAGAAGTTGAATTGAGAATTATAGTTACTGGAAGCAAAAATGCAGATACCATACCTTTAGAGGCTGGAGCGCCCAGGCAAACCAACAAGAAAAGGAGAAAGAAGTGCATCGCGTATTGGTGCTCCGACGACATCAGTGCTCCGACTGAAAGGGAACTTCACCTTGATGCATATTATAATGATCACAGTGCGTGACTGGAATGTACCTGTTAGGACATGTCGAATTATAGGATATCAACAAACTGTAAACAGCACGTTCATCGAAATGAGTTATCTTGGGGGTGACGCATATGAGTGAAGAGTGGATTATGTCAGGCAGAAGGAAAATGACCAGTGTAAAATAATATGACGGATTCCCTAGAAATTATGAAAACTTTTCCCATCCGACAAAGGTAACTTATTTCCATAAGTTTACAAAACAAGAATTATTATAAATAACACTGAACAGATCATTATTTAAGTTGCTTTGTGAATGAAAACTACCGAACCCACCCCATGGCCCCTTTCCCCAGTCCTCCACGGTGCCCTCGTATCCTTTACAAGGGTGAAACCAAAATTAAGTTAATAAAATTTTCGAGTTTGAACTTTACAAATTTCAATTCTAATTGATTAATGTTATGTTTTTGCTTTTCCAATTTACGTTTCACAGCAAATTTTCAATTAATTTCTGTTTTGAACTGATTTAATGTCACAATTAAATTTCATTCCGCTTATGAAGAAGATTATGTCGAATTTTAGTTTATCATGTTTCAAAGAGGAAAACGAGTAAAGTATTTAGAGATTTGAAAATTACGAGGCTTTTTCTTCGACATTTTCCTATATTAATAATAAATTCATTTGAAAGGAGTCGCAAGTTATTTTCGTCAGACTCGTGATTTATTTTGTTGTGTTAAGACTCGCTTGTTGTTCTTCAGTCCTCTTTTTTGACCTTCTTAAGTTCTGCTGTTGTTCTTATAGATATTGTTTCAAGACATCACGTCATTACATTAGAAGATTAAGTTCAATTCATTGACGTATTTTTTTTTTTGGCTTATTTATCATTTGTGAGTTTGCTCATATGATGTGTTTTATTTCATTTTGACTAGTGTCATTTCTTTTAATTTAGGTCGAAGCTGATGAAGGAATTTGCCATTAGCATTAACTTGCCTCTTGCGCATTTTTATATTCTTGAAAAGTTTTCTGTGCAAAATCGCGTGTATGGGGGCCAAAGGTTGCAGGGCTGTTTATATTTTTGTGACATATTTTCATTCAGAACTGGGAGATAAGTGCTCAAGGTTAAGGTGGGCAGAAGAATAGTGGGAGATGGAGAGACGGAAGCGGTTTGTGTACGGCTACATGACACGCACACAAATAGAAACAGAAACGAACAAATGAAAACTAGAAATCTCGTGTAATCCAGGTTCACTGACTCTGCCAGAAATGTAGACTAACTTGACAATGCAATAGAACTTTCCGTAAGTGGTGACCTTCAGTGGGGCCACTAAACAATTGAGATGTGACGAGAGCTGTCAGCTTATAAAAGGTTAAAGATTGAGTGCTTGTATGGATCTGAGACAATCACGAAGCGTCCACTTACAGGTTGGTATGTAAGACTCGACTGTGTTTAAACAAGGACCCGCGCTATAATCACGTGTTTTTTTTTTGCGGATGGAGAGGCTTTGCGCGTAACTGTTTGATGAAAGTATAACAGATTCTCTATTTCCTTATTTCTCGGCAGTTGTATAGTTATTCAGTTAAAGAATAATTAAATTCATTCTTTCAGTCGGTTGGTCTTTCTTCCTTTGTGCAGGTGGAAGTTTGTTAAATGCGTGCCATGAGCACTCGCCTATTTAATCCGCTTTTCTCTTGTTGTTTTTGTGGTAGCGCATTTTAATCATTCTTTAATTTTTTTCCTCAGCAGAGTGATTTTATTTAACCCATGAAACAACATCTACTGTAGCAGTAAGTTAAAAAAAGCCATAATTAATAAATAATAAAAGAAAACAATGAAATTAGTATTACTTAGCATCTAATTTTGCAGAAATTAGTATTTTCCGGGCTAGTTAAAATCTCTCTTTAAGATTGACGCGTTATTGATCCTGAGTTGCGGCCGAAAGAATAACAGACACGTTGTGACAGAACCGTCTTTGACCTAAGATTAAGAATGGCCATTTATGGACAGCTTTCTGGAAAAATATAAAAATAGTAGTCGTAATTGCAGAGAACAATCTCCAGTGAAGTGGAAAACTTTTTTTGGAAGGCGTTACTGATTAGAACGTACACACACTGAATTGAAAGAAAAGAATGCTCTTTGGGCCGTCGGCTGGTTAGTTTAAGGAGTTGCCGAGCTTACGAACACATGCAATTTGAAAAACTTTAACTTTAACTTGATTGAAACCAGTTGAACAAAATTCCAAGGGACTTTCTAAGTTTAAGTACTTAAACTGTGGTTAATGAGCTTTGCAGCCTACATCATAGCTGTCATCTAAAGTTGTCACTAGTTCTGTTATCTTCCCCCTATTAGCCATTGTGCAATAGCCTTAGGTCAATGTCCAATGTAACGTATCATTTACCACATGGGTAATCAGACGACAAAGCTCTCAGTAATTTTCCACCATGCTCTCATGTGATTTCAAAATAAGAGAAAATCAGAACAAGAAGAATAAAAGATAAAGAGAAATTAGTTCTGTGTGGCTTTGTTTGATCTTACCGAAGTGCGCTGGTGGTGCAAACTCAAATTGCGCACGCGCTGACAATAACGCGAAATTGAAGAACGTAAACCACGACGGATGAAGGTTAAAATTCATATTTCGAATTTCTCTCTGTGCTCCTAATAATTTCTTTGTGGTTTAGATGCGGAAATCTCAAGTCTGAAAATTACTAAATGAACGGAATCTTTTGAGGTTTTCCAAAACGTATTCGTCACGCGTCTGAGATGTTAGGGAGCTTAAGCAACGACGAATCTATTCCATTAAAATGTGTATCTTGCAATAGTTAGGGCCAAATAAAGTTTTAACGACGCCCAGATAGGTTTACTTTATTGGTTTAATTCCAATTTTGCAACGAACATCTCCGACCTTTTCAAATTGGAATTCCCCGGATTGAAGAATTTTCCGCATCTGACCGCGTGCAGCTGGTAGCAAGAGCCAAAAACGTCGAGGAAGCCGGGGGATTTGGAGCGAGTTATTCATCGCAGGTTTGGTCAGAAAAACAAACTTGAAAACCTGATTTTATTGCCTGCTTTTGTCCAGTTGCTGCTTTGAAATGTTACAACTGTTGGGGTCGAGATGAAGATTGCCCCAAGAGCAAGCTAGAAGCCAACAATTTTTTTGCACAGACAATGAATGCTAGAGAGTAAGCATTACGTTAAAGAGAAATTTGGCAAGTTTGGGCTCCCATATTTTTATTTGCTTTGCAATAGATTCATATGAAATTTCGCATACTTATTAAATTCAGCATGATAAAGCGAAAGGTGCTATGTTCGTTTGATTGAATAAAAAATTTGAAAAAGTGCGACGTCGTGGATATGATGTACTGATTGCTTTTGATCATTGCTTTAGATAATGCTGTAGTTGTATCAAAAGTTACAATAAAATTGCCTCATTTTTTTCCACGCCACTTTAAAATACCTAATTCTAACACGTGCGCACAAATTATGCCCATAACGCTCAACCTATTCTTTTCAGTGCTGTACATACTTTGAAGGTGTATACGAAGGAATACCTCACCCACCCAAGGAAAGAAGGGAAACTAAAAACAACCATCTTAAATACTGTTGGACTGTAAATACGCGACAGGAATTTTTCAAACAATACAGCTCCGGATATGGACGAAAATTTTGGCGGAACGACGGGTTTGGCAAAAAAAAATTGCAAGGAACGGCGGATTTGCATAACGTTATCCACCCCGGCTTCATATCAAAAGAATGGGGGGTTGATTGCAAAGATTTTGAAACGAACCCCTAAGTGGTACCAAGTTCCTGATTTATGCGGAAGGCTTCAATATTTTTTTTTCACTCCTGAGAGGTGGTACCACAATTTTAAAGCAACTCATTAATTGACCCTTTCAGAATTTTAATAGCTTTGATCGAAACGATTGCAAATGAGTCAAATATCTCCTGACAAGTTTTTTTTTTTTTCAGCTCAATACTCCAAAAGATCTTGTAAAATCTCTCGCTGTGATCCATTTGAGGCTTAACTTGCTAAGAGATACAAAAACCGCTCTTTTAACCCCTAAAAGGTACGACAACCACCCTAGTCCACCCCGTGAACTCTGCTAATGGGCAGCTCCCGTAGGTGGACACCCACTGACAATATAGACACTTAGTAATGGTCCCAATCACATCCAACATTTATACACTCAAATTTCTCCATAACGGCCATCTTGGGGACAGAGAGGTCGCTCTTATGGGGAGGTACGGGTGCTATATGACAGCCGAGATTTTTTTAGGGTTGCAACAAATATACTAAGCTAAATTGCAATGCGTGAAATTTTACAAGATGGCGTTCATTGAATTTTCCAATATTTAGTTGGAATAAGCAGGTTAAATACCCTGTTTTTCCCAGTGGAATTTTAGCTAGAATCGGCATTTTTGCGAGAAGTAAAGAGGTCACATAATTTGGAGTTCAGAATCTGGATTCAGCTCCTTCTGAGGGTTATTTCAAGAAAAGAAGACTCTGATTATTGATATAAATTTTGAGTTGGGTATCGGCTAGCTAATGTCAAGAGATGATCATTCATCGTCCTCTCTTTATAACAGATACAACATAATTGAATGGGTCACACGCTAGGGGCTAATCCATAGAATTAAAAGTTCGAACTATCTCGTACAGCATAATAAACAGTACCACATGAAGAAACGGCGCAATAGCTTTCATTTGAATGGTCACACACTGGGGGTTCATCCTCGAACTTTGATTACGATCAATTAATAAATGTTTTTATTTTTACCCATTTCTTTTTCTTTTCTATGCGAATCTCGGCCAAAATTGATCGAATAGCGCAGCATATTCAAAGGATCGTAAACTAAAAGTTCAAAATTGTTATTAGAAAAAGTATACTAACGGTGCCGCGATTCAAACTTTAGAATCAGTATTTTATGCTGATAAACAGCTTATGTTCTTGTTTACGCGCAGATCAGTGATGTATTTAAAAATATGATCATGTTAGGCCACGACTTGAGAAGAAATAAATGAGCGCCGGCCCTCTCTTCCTCTCCTCACCCTCCTCCTCCCCCCACACCCCCCCATCCCCGCTACACCCGCGACGGGCGCTAATTCGAGGATTTACGGTAGATATCAAATACTTCACCTAAATTTTGAAAGCTAACGACACAGGACTGCTAAACCAGAGCTCTTCATTTAGCTTATTTTCAAATGCTCAAAATACTCTGTTGTATTCTTTTTTGCAAAATTCCGTATTCAAATACAGTGTTCATTGTAAAAATTGCATTTTATTTTAAAGTGCTGAAGCTTGAAGACCAATGGTTGTTAATAATTAGCAGATATCTTGTGCATGCGCATAGGCTAAGCTATCATCAATATGCTAAAATGTTTTTCAAGTGAAATTGAAATGCTGTTATTACCCGAGTAATGCGACATTAATTTTTGTTTTCTCTTTCAAATTGTTAAATCTTTAACTGAAAAGAAAAACGTTCGACCTGGTGGAATTTCTAATTTCTTCTATAAGTCGCGCCAGCAGATAATCATGGTATGGGTATTAAGCAGAACAATTGGAAACTTTAGATAAGATAAGATAAGATAACTTTATTCATACACGGTTTTTCCATCAGTTGACTTAGTTAATTATCTATAATAGTATAGTTTAAATACAATTAACGACCATGACTGCTTCAAGACGGTTTGGGCATTGAGAATTCACTGTAAAAGTGATAAATGATTTCTTCCCGCCTAAATAAGAACAAACACAAACATAAAACAACACATTATTTTCACCCTGCTTTATTTTATTGCTACAAGCTTTGATAACGGTGTGTTTCACACTTTTATACGTTAAGACTGTCAAAATATAATTCATAATCACTGCAAACAAACAAAAAATGCCTTCTCTATCATACATTCGTTGTTAATCAACTTTTTCTAAATCCACTTTACTTAAATAAAATAAGAAATCAAAACCGACTGGAACCCTGTAACAATATTCAGTAACAAGATTCCCCTCCCTACGGGATACTTTCACGGTTCAGCGCATATGCAAGTTATAGCGCGAGTATAAACTATTACCTTTTTCATTTTTTTATTGAACCACATGTACTTCAGTAACTACAGACCATAATTTGTAAAAGCAGATTAACTGATGCTCAAAGTTTACTGTAGATGTCAACGGATTTAGCGAGAAAATTTCGAATTTAGTAATGAACATTGAAGTTTTTTATTCGGCGCGAGGAATTTAATCTGGAAACAAACACGGTGTTTTTACTTTTGTCCGTTTGGTGGGTAAACAATACGTGTATTAATCATAACTTACGATAGAAATTTCTCGGGGAAGTCTCTGGCCAGCGTTATAGCTTGCAATTGTTATGACACCGAAACATGAAACCATCCTTTAATCGGCCAATTACCAAAGAAGTAAGTTCAAAGTGAAACTGTTTGTGTTTAAAAATAGAGTAGTGGTAGTAAGGAGCTAACATAGTGAGATAATGGTTTAACACTGACTATTTTTTTGTTGTTTCGTTTAACGAAACATCAAAAAAATAGTCAGTGTTAAACCATTATCTCACTATGAAACTGTTTGTGTCAGACTTAAAATACGTGACTACCTGATTTTGTACTAACCTATTGATTGACATATCATCGGTGATATTTAAATTTTCTGATTATATTGCACTTCTCTAATTTACCAACAGTTTGTATAAGCCCTTATATATTTGCAAAGGTTTAATTGTTTTGAACAGGGTGTGTAAAACTAAGACTCCAAACTCCGTGATTTTTTCAAGTAGTTTCATAGAAGACTTCGACTTCGTCAGGTCGGAAGTTGTAACTACCCGCCAGGAATGATTTTGTGAAGGAGGATTGATAGCTGTTGCCAGGTGGCGGACTGTAGGTGTATCCAAGGTTTGAGTATGAGTTGGTGTTTGATGCAGCGTTACTGGCAATGTGAACATCGTGTCCTCCTCCAAATGATGGTCCACGGTCAGAGCAGCCGTAGATGGAATATCTATAATAACTATGCTGTCCTGTTTGATCTAGCTTTAGTGGCTGCCAACCAGGCTTGTTAACCAATGAGAAGAGAAAGGCTGAGGAATCGTAGTGATATGAACAAGTTGAACCTAATTTTAAATACACAAGGGAAAAAGAAGTTCAATATTATCATGTTTAATGACACTTTGAAAAGTTCATTAATGACGTGTACAACGTTAACTTAGTTTCAATATTTTACTATTATTCAGTCATGTGGTAACTCGGCATTATATCTTTCAGTGTTAATCTTAAGTTCTCTTGCTGTTGTGTGTAAATGTGTCTTAAGTTTTAATAATTTCAATTCTCTGATGAGCAAGCCTGAAGAGAGACTGGGAAATTCTTCCCCGATTTTAGACTGGACATGATTTCTATTTTATAAATTTCGTAAAAATCGAGCTGTAAAGTTCTCACTGAGCCAGGAATACCATACTGTATAAAAGTTGCAAGTGTTTCTATCGGCCTGTTTATCAGGTTGACTTACTTTGTTTTCCTTAGTATTACCCTTTTATGTTCCCTCACTGTCACCACTTCCTTTAAAGGCCTTTCACCGTTGATGTCTCCATAAAACCCTCTCGCAAGAAAGACACGACTTATACTTCATGGAAGTAATGTAAGACATTTTGTTCAGAATTTTCTGGCTCTTAAATTACCTTATCCATGTTGTAAATATTCCATTGTTTTAATTCTTTTTAAAAGTCTCTTTCCTCCATGGACGGTATTGCGCAATGTGATCACCGCTGACTCACAGCTTGAGCTTGGCTTGTCTGTGATAAGATGGAATTGATCATGTCACTTACCCCATGAGACACTTGTGTATCCTCCAAAAATATATTTCCCAACACGGATGATTGTGACCGTTGGACCTTTGCCATCACAGTTTGAATGGAAAGTAGAGGAAGACCAACCATTTACAGTTGCCTGGTAACAACGATTCCAGTAAGAAGATTGACGAGTCACAGGCTTTAACCATTTATCCAGCCATCTCAAAAAATTCTGTTTGTTTCCCACAATGCTGGAATAATTAAGACCCGCTGCAAAAATAACATATAAGAACGTTCTTTGCATCCATTGTGTACGTAGCATATGTCTTAATGGGTCATGCTGAAAATTGGTTTTGATAAGAAATATATATATATGATAACACTGACTCTCATCCTCGCCAGTTATAAAGTGACCAACTTTGCTTGCACCGTAAATGTGACACTGACTAAATGTGTATTATGTGTGGTCGTTATATCCCACCGTGCAACTTAAAATATTTATATCTGGAATCACGTCCTATATTTTGGATTGCAGTGATTAATACTTTAAAATAGCTGATTTTAAGTCCAGAACAGAAAATATTCGAATGGTATTTCTTTGAAAAAGTAACATCATAACTAATGCTCCACGCTGATGTCAGATCTAGAATTTTCAAAGGAAGAATCAGCGCAGATGAATTTACGAAGTTCCGCCACTTTTTTAAACACGGAAAAACGTTGTTAACGGTTAAAAATTATTTTTAGCTCTACACTGCTCCTTTCTGGATAAGATTAATGTTGATTTCACGGCGTGTCTGTAGCACCAATGAGGTAGCTAACGATGTCGTGTTTTCTTTTAATTTGAACAGTAGCACTTACTGTTCTTGCAATATGGCCAACTGGTCCAAGATGGAAAGGAGAAGTCTGATTGGTTCCTTCAGCGGTCCGAATTTTGAGATGTCGACAGCTGATATGCACCATTAATGAATTACTTTTAGCGAATTGTTTTCTTGAAAACAATTTTACAAAAAAGTAGTCTGTTAGACGAGATAAAATCTCAGGTTTTTGTTTGTTTATGTTTGTTACGTTGGACAATTTGAACTTAATTCTGACCGCTGCAACCTGAACTGAAAGACAGGTAATGTGAAATACTCACCTGCCGCGGACTGAGTGCATGTTTTCCCATTTCCTATGTACGGATGGTTACACGTACATGGGTAGGATCCTACAGTGTTTGTACATGAAGCTAACTGGTGGCAGTCGTGTGCACCGCTGACGCATTCATCGATTACTGGGGGTTAAAAGGAACACGGCAAAGTTAGTAATTAACAAATAAAAAAGCCTAAGGCGTCCCTCGTGTTCTCAAATGGCCATTGTGTTTTATCACAGTGAAAAATACGGTTTAGTCTTTCTCTTTAATTATTTCTTTATA
>JAHPZR010017677.1:0-10000 GCA_019787425.1 Platygyra sinensis
AGGAAAATGACCAGTGTAAAATAATATGACGGATTCCTTAGAAATTGTGGAGACTTCGAATTCTCCTATCCGACAAAGGTATTTTATTTCTGTCGATTTGCAATACAAGAATTATTATAAATAACACTGAACTAATCATTATCAGAGTTGCTTTGGGAATGAAAACTACCGACCCCACCCCATGTTCCCTCTCCCCAGTCCTCCACGGTTCCCTTGTATCCTTCACAAGCGTGAGTTAAAATTAATTTAATCAGATTTTCCAGTTTGAAATTTACACATTTCAATTTTGATCGATAAACGTTCTGTTTTATCTTTTCCAATTTACGTTTTACAGGGAATTTTCAATCAATTTCTATTTTGAATTGATTTCATGTCAATTAAATTTCATTTCGGTTATCATGGAAGGAGATAATGTCGAATTTTAGTTTACCATGTTTCAAAGAGGAAAACTCGTAACTAAAGTATTTAGAGATTTGAAAGTTACGAAGGCGTTTTCTTCGATCATTTCCCTGTATTGATAATGAAATTATTTGAAAGGAGTCGCAAGTTATTGTCGTCAGACTCGTGATTTATTTTGTTGTCAATTTGTTGAATAATAAAACAATTATCCTGCTCAATCTTGCGGAATATCGTCTGATTTTAGCCGACTCGGCCTACGGCCTCGTCGGCTAAGTATCAGACGATATTCCGCGCGATTTCGCAGGATAATTGTTAATTAAACAAACTTGAAGGAGAATATCGGCCCTTATATGGACCTCTCCATCTATAATTCCGGAGAAGAATACAGAGAAGCTAAATATATTTTATAAAGTTTCGCAAATTACACCTGGCTATGTTCAGTACGCATTGTTCGTGTATGAATCCTGAGGGGCTATTAGGCTATTTAAGAATTTGTAAGCTATCCAAGAGCCACTCGAAGGTATCTCTTTCAACTTTAATTTTTATTTTTTTCTGATTCATCGCTGTATTTACCTTTTGATGATGTAACGCTCGTTGTATCCTGTATCAATAAACGAGATTCCTGCACCTGATGCTGTGTTTGTGTTTGTTACAAAATATTTTATAATCATTTCAGGGTGATTAGAGTATAAAATTCGCTATGATCGCTTTGAAGCGCCTCCAAATGCCATAAAAACACAAGATATTGATGTTTTTATTTTTCCCTTTATTTTGAACTATTCTGTGCGATCGCTGTATTCCCATACAAAACTCTTATAAGAACACTGTTCCGCAATGTCATCTTGCATGTTGACGATTCCCAGCTGAGGATTTTGGGGTACCTGTGGTTTTACAACGCCGCTAGAATTTGGTCATTTCACGTTATTGTCAGCGCGCGCACAATTTACTCCACCAGCACACTTCGGTAAGATCAAACAAAGCCACACAGAGCTAGTTTTTCTTCATCTTAATTATACTTTTGTTGTTCTATATTTCTCTTATTTTGTCCTTGCTTGTACTTTTTTTATTCTGCGTCTTGTAAAACAAAGAAAAAACTTCTAAAATGTAACCGAACTTACAAGTTATTGAGTTATTTTTACTTTCCGCGCTATGTTGGAAGTAAGTGACCGGAGGTTGCGCAATTTAGCCAACTTTAATATTGTAACTTTGATAAAGGTGGAGAGAAGCCAAAGAAAATTCAGATAGAAATGCAATAGATTGAATTACGAAAAATCTTATAGAAATTTGACTGAGCCTGTCTTGAAATTTCTAGTAGCTGACAGCCGAAACCGGAAATGCCTTAATACATTTGCCCAAAATCCAAATTCAACTGAGATATAATGTCCAAAAGCCTTCTAGTCCAGTTCTAGGCTTTATCATGATCGCTGAACACACGTTACTAGCTAGCGTGACAGAGAGCAAATTAGCAAATGTCCTTAGAAAGTCCCTTGGCATTTTGTTCGAGGTTTCAATCAAGTTAAAAACTACATGTGTTCAAAAGCTCGACAACTCCTTAAACTATCCAGCCAACGGCGTAAAGAGCATTTTTTTCTTTCAGTGTGTGTAGGAAATGTACGTTCTATTTCCAGCTTTTAAAATCAGTAATTCCTTCCAGATTTTTACCACTTCACTGGAGACTGCTGTCTGCAACTGCGACTACTATTTTAATATTTTCCCAGAAAGCTGTCCATAAATGGCCATTCTTAGGCAGTCAAAGACTGTTCTGTCACAACGTGTCTGTTATTCTTTCGGCCGCAATAATACTAAGTGAACTCAGGATCAATAAGGTGTCAATCTAAGAAAGATTTTACTTAACCCGA
This sequence comes from Platygyra sinensis, assembly GCA_019787425.1. Classification (NCBI taxonomy): domain Eukaryota; kingdom Metazoa; phylum Cnidaria; class Anthozoa; order Scleractinia; family Merulinidae; genus Platygyra; species Platygyra sinensis. The sequence goes on from JAHPZR010017677.1 coordinate 2,259, forward strand.
AAAATAATTGTAGATGCTAAAGAATACCCATTTCATGGTTTTCTTTTATTAGTTATAGCTGTTTTTGATTCTTCATGATCAGTACTGCTACAGTAAATGTTGTTTCACAGGTTAATGAATAAAACCACTCTGCTGAAGAAATAATTTAAGGAATGATTAAAATGCTTTACCATAAAAACAACAGGACAGAAAAGAGATTTATGAGGTAAGTGCTTATGGCACGTTTCAGTACGCTTCCTTACCGTTACAAAATTTAGGGAGCTTCCACCTGCACAAAGAAAGAAAAACCAACGAACTTAAAGAATGAATTTAATTATTCTTTAACTGAATAACTATACAACTGCTGAGAAAAAAGGAAATAGAAAATCTGTTATACTTTTATCAAACACTTACACAAAGCCTCTCCATCTGCAAAAAAAAGAAACACGTGATTATAGCGCGGATCCTTGTTTAAGCACAGTCGAGTCTCATTACATACCAACCTATAACTGGATGCTTCGTGATTGTTTCAGATCCATACAAACACTGATTCTTTAACCTTGTATAAGCTGACGGCTCTCGTCACAGCTCAATTGTTTAGTGGCCCCACTGAAGGTCACCACTTACGGAAAGTACTATTTCATCATCAAGTTAAATCTGCATTTCTGTTTGTGTGTATCTCTTGTAGCCGTACACAAACGCTCTCCGTCTCTCCACCTTCCATTGTTCTGCCCACCTTACCCTCGAGCACAGTCTTGCAACCGTAAACCTGATTTTACACAGACTACAAAAAAAAATGCGTCAGAGGCAAGGTAATGGCAAATTCGGTCATCAGCTTCGATCCAAATTAAAAGAAACAACACCAGTCAAAATGAAGTAAAACACATCTGTGACCAAACGAACAAATGATTAAATTAGCTAAAATAATATGTCAATGAATTGAACTTAATCTCCTAATGTAATGACCTGATGTCTTGAAACAATATCTGAGAACAGCTGTTAACTTAAGAAGGTCTAAGAAGAGAACTAAAGAACAATAAGCGAGTCTTAACACGACAAAATAAATCACAAGTCTGACGACAATAACTTGCGCCTCTTTTCAAATGATTTTATTATCAATAAAGAAAATGATTGAAGAAAAAGCCTTCGTAACTTTCAAATCTCTAAATAATTGACAAGTTTTCCTTTATTTGAATGTTAAACTAAGATTCGACATTATCTCTTTCATAACCGGAATGAAATTTAATTGACATGAAATCAATTCAAAATAGAAATGAATTGAAAATTCGCTGTAAAACGTAAATTGGAAAAGCAAAAACAGAACATTAAACGATCAAAATTGAAATGTGTAAATTTCGAACTGGAAAATTTGATTAAATGAAACTTGGTTTCACGTTTGTAAAGGATACGGGGGCACCATGGAGGACTGGGGAGAGGGGACATGGGGTGGGGTCAGTAGTTTTCATTCACAAAGCAACTCTGATAATGATCAGTTCAGTGTTAATTATAATAATTCTTGTATTGTAAATTGATGGAAATAAAATACCTTTGTTGGATAGGAAAAGTTTCACAATTTCTAAGAAATCCGTCATATCTTTTTGGACTGACCATTTTCCTTCTGCCTGGCGTCAGACTTGTGTTTATTTTGTCGTGTTAAGACTCGCTTATTGTTCTTTAGTTCTCGTTCTTAGACCTTCTTAGTTAAAACAGCTGTTCTCAGCATATTGTTTTTTCAAGACATCTAGGTCATACATTAGGGATTAAGATTCAATTCATTGACATATTATTTTAGCTAATTTAATCATTTGTTCGTTTGGTACAGTATGTGTTTATTCATTTTGACTGGTGTTGTTTCTTTTAATTTGGATCGAAGCTGATGAACCGAATTGCCATTACCATTGCCTCTGACGCATTTTTTTTGTGTAGTCTGTTAAAATCAGGTTAACGGTTGCAAGACTTGCTCGAGGGCAAGGTGGGGGCAGAACAATGGAAGTGGAGAGACGGAGGGCGTTTGTTGTACGGCTACAAGAGTATACCCACAAAAGAAACGAACACATGAAAACTAGAATCCGGAGTAATCCTCAGATTCAACTCTGCAGAAATGTGGACTTAAACTTGGATAATGCAATAGAACTTTCCGTAACTAGAGACCTTCAGGGGGCCACTAAACAATTGAACTGTTGACGAGAGCCGTCAGCTTATAAAGGTTAAAGCGATTCAGTGTTTGTATGGATCTTAGACAACTCTCACTAGGCGTCCCCTTACATGTTGGTATGCAATGATACTCAAATGTGTTTAATGCAAGGACCCGCTTAATAATCACGTGGTTTTTTTTTTTTCGGATGAAGAGGCTTTGCGTACGTGTTTTGATGAAAGGTATAGCAAATTTTCTATTTCCTTTTGTGTTCTCAGCAAGGTGTATCGTTATTCAGTTCAAGAAACTACTTTAGTTCATTCTTTAAGTTGGTGGGTTTTTCTTTTTTGTGTGCAGGCGGCATGTTGTATTAAAAATTAAGCGGTGCCATGAACACTCCGCCCTCTTTTCAGCTGCTTTTGCCCCTGTTGTTTTTGTGGTAACCCTATTTAATCATTCTTTAAATATTTCCCTCAGCAAGGATTTATTAACCCGTGAAACAGAACTCTACTGTAACGTAACTCAAAAATACAGCGATAACTAATAAGAAAACCATGAATTTGTATTCATTATGCTCTAATTGTGGCACGCAATTTATTTTCCGGGTTACTGTAAAATCAATTAAGGGTTGACACCTTATTGATCCTGAGTTCCATATTATTATTTGGGCGGGCCGATAGATAACAGACACGTTGTGACAGAACAGCTTTAACCTAAAGTTTAAGAATGGGCCATTTATGGACAGCTTTCCTGTGCAAACGATAAAAATGTAGTCGCAGTTGCAGACAGCAGTCTCAAGTGAAGTGAAAAAAATTATATTTTGGAAGGCATGAACTGATTTTCATAGCTTGAAATGAGAACGTCACATTTCCTACATACACTGAAAGAAAGAATACTCTGTACACGGTCGGCTGGATAGTTTAAGAAGTTTGTTTGAGCTTCACGACACATTATTTTTGATTGATTGAAGCCTCGAAACAAAATGCCGAATTTTCGGTCTTCTAATGGCGACAAGATGGCGGAACCCGCTACCTTTTAAACCTTGGCATATGCTAGCTAGTAACGTTTGTTCAGCGATCATGATAAAGCCTAGAACTGGACTAGAAGGCTTTTGGACATTATAACTCAGTTGAATTTGGATTTTAGGCAAATCTAGTCGTCTTGCATTTCCGGCTTCGGCAGTCAGCTACTGGAAATATCCTGCAGGAAGAATGTTAAGACAGGCTCAGTTACTTTTTTAAAAGAATTTTGGTAATCCAATCTATTGGATTTCTTTTCTGAATTTTCTTTGGCTTCTTTCCACCTTCATCAAAGTTGCAATATTAAAGTTGGTTATTGCTACCTCCGGTCTCTTACGTCAGCCTGAGCGCAGAAAATAAAAACAACTCAATAACTTGTAAATTTTTTTGCGTTTTAGATGTTTTTTTCTTTGTTTCACAAGATGCAGAATAAAAAGGTACAAGCAAAGACAAAATAAGAGAAAAACAGAACAACAAGAGTAAAAGATGAAGAAAACTAGCTTTGTGCTTGTTTGATCTTACCGAAGTGCGCTGGCGGAGTAAATTGCGTGCGCGCTGACAATAACGTGAAATGACCAAATGCTAGCGGCGTTGTAAAACCACAGGTAGTCCAAGATCCTTTGGAAATACGGTCAACATGCAACATGACATTGCGTGACAATGTTCTTATAAGAGTTTTGTATGGGCATACAGCGATCGCACATAAAAGGGACAAATAATAACATCGACTTAACTTTTCTTTTTGTGCATAAAACTTGTGTTTTTATGGCATTTCGGGAGGCGTTTCAAAGCGATTATAGCGAGTATTATACGCTAATCACCCTGAAACGATTAGAAAATATTTTGTAACTAATCTTAATAAACACAAACACAGCATCAGGAGCGGTAATCTCGTTTATTGATAAAAGATACAGCGAGCGTTACATCATCAAAAAGTAAATACAGCAGGGGCACCTGACGATCAAATTAAGCAAAAAAGCCTCTGAGGGATATTTCTGGGCTCCTTGTAATGTTTAAAGACTGTTTAAAGGATTGTTTTAATCAGCTAGAAAAATTTGATCTGTTCGGATTTATTAGCTAAAGATGTGGTACTATGACGAAAATCGCACCTTTCCTATTTAAGCCATTTTGAGACATAAAATAGTGGACTGCATGAGAAGAAAAATGCTGTTTAATATTTAGTTCTTATTAACCGAGCAGGAGGTCTGTATGGGAGAATCTTGACCTCGGTCGTGTGTACAGACCTCACTGCGTTCGGTCTGTACTTACGACCTCGGTCAAGATTCTCCCATACAGACCTCCTGCTCGGTTAATAAGAACTAAATATTAAACAGCATTTTTCTTCTCATGCAGTCCACTATTTTATGTCTCAAAATGGCTTAAATAGGAAAGGTGCGATTTTCGTCATAGTACCACATCTTTAGCTAATAAATCCGAACAGATCAAATTTTTCTAGCTGATTAAAACAATCCTTTAAACAGTCTTTAAACATTACAAGGAGCCCAGAAATATCCCTCAGAGGCTTTTTTGCTTAATTTGATCGTCAGGTGCCCCTGCTGTATTTACTTTTTGATGATGTAACGCTCGCTGTATCTTTTATCAATAAACGAGATTACCGCTCCTGATGCTGTGTTTGTGTTTATTAAGATTAGTTACAAAATATTTTCTAATCGTTTCAGGGTGATTAGCGTATAATACTCGCTATAATCGCTTTGAAACGCCTCCCGAAATGCCATAAAAACACAAGTTTTATGCACAAAAAGAAAAGTTAAGTCGATGTTATTATTTGTCCCTTTTATGTGCGATCGCTGTATGCCCATACAAAACTCTTATAAGAACATTGTCACGCAATGTCATGTTGCATGTTGACCGTATTTCCAAAGGATCTTGGACTACCTGTGGTTTTACAACGCCGCTAGCATTTGGTCATTTCACGTTATTGTCAGCGCGCACGCAATTTACTCCGCCAGCGCACTTCGGTAAGATCAAACAAGCACAAAGCTAGTTTTCTTCATCTTTTACTCTTGTTGTTCTGTTTTTCTCTTATTTTGTCTTTGCTTGTACCTTTTTATTCTGCATCTTGTGAAACAAAGAAAAAAACATCTAAAACGCAAAAAAATTTACAAGTTATTGAGTTGTTTTTATTTTCTGCGCTCAGGCTGACGTAAGAGACCGGAGGTAGCAATAACCAACTTTAATATTGCAACTTTGATGAAGGTGGAAAGAAGCCAAAGAAAATTCAGAAAAGAAATCCAATAGATTGGATTACCAAAATTCTTTTAAAAAAAGTAACTGAGCCTGTCTTAACATTCTTCCTGCAGGATATTTCCAGTAGCTGACTGCCGAAGCCGGAAATGCAAGGAACGGCTTAGATTTGCCCAAAATCCAAATTCCACCTGAGTTATAATGTCTCAAAAGCCTTCTAGTCCCGTTCTAGGCTTTATCATAGATCGCTTGACCAAACGTTACTAGCTTGCATATGCCAATGTTTCAACAGGTAGCGGGTCCGCCATCTTGTCCGCCATTAGAAGACCGCGCATTGGCATTTTTGTTCGAGCTTCCATCAATCAAAAATTACATGTGTTCGTAAGCTCACAACTTCTTAAACTATCCAGCCGACCGTGTAAGAGTTTCTTTTCTTTCGTGTATGTAGGAAATGTACGTTTTCTATTTCAAGCTATGAAAATCAGTTATGCCTTCCAAATATATTTTTTCACTTCACTTGAGACTGCTGTCTGCACTGCGACTTACTATTTTTATGTTTTCACAGAAAGCTTCATAAATGGGCCATTCTTAACTTATGTTAAAGACTGTTTTCTGTCACACGTGTCCTGTTATTTCTATCGGCCGCATATAATAAGTGAACTCAGGATCAATAAGGTGTCAACCGCTTAATTGATTTTACCATAACCCGGAAAATACTTGCTGCACATTTAGATTGCTAAATGAATACCAATTTCATGGTTTTTCTTTTTATTAGTTATCGCTGTTTGATTTACTGTTTACAGTAGATGTTGTTTCACGGGTTAAATAAATCACTCTGCTGAGGAAATATTTTAAAGAATATTCAAATGGTGTTACCACAAAACAACAGGAGCAAAGCAGATTTAAAGAGGGCGAGTGTTCAATGGCCACGCTTAAGTTTTTTTTTAATAAACTTCCCGCCTGCACAAAAAAGAAAACCAACACTTAAAGAATGAACAAATTATTCTTGAACTGAATAACTATACAACTGCTGAGCAAAAAGGAAATAGAAAATTTGCTATACTTCATCACACTTTACGCAAAGCTCTTCATCCCAAAAAAAAAAACCACGTGATATATTAGCGGGTCCCTTGCTTAACACATTTTGCGTCTCATTGCATACCACCTTAAGGGGAAGCCTCGGGGAGTTGTCTCCAGATCCATACAAACACTGAATCTTTAACCTTTATAACTGACGCTCTCGTCACAGTTCAATTGTTTCGTGCCCCACTGAAGGTCTCTAGTTACGGAAATTCTAGTGCATTATCAAGTTAGTCCACATTTCTGGCCGAGTTGAATCTGGATTACTCGCATTTCTAGTTTTTCATGTGTTCGTTTCTGTTTGTGTGTTATCTCTTTTAGCCGTACACAACGCTCTCCGTCTCTCCACCTTCCATTGTTCTGCCCACCTTACCCTTCGCGGCACAGTCTGCAACCGTACAACCTATTTAACACAGACTACACAAAAACAATGCGTCAGAGGCAAGGTAATGGCAAATTCGGTCATCCAGCCTTCGATCCAAATTAAAGAAACAACACGAAAAAAAACAAACAGTCAAAATGAAGTAAATACACATCTGTGACCAAACGAACAAATGATTAATTAGCTAAAATTAATAATTCAATGTAATTGAACTTAATCTCCTAATGTAATGACCTGATGTCTTGAAACAAGTATCTGAGAACAGCTGTTAACTTAAGAGGTCTAATAAGATAACTAAAGCCATAAGCGAGTCTTACCCGACAAAATAAATCACAGTCTGACGCCAGGTGCGGGAAGGAAAATGGGTCGTCCAAAAAGATATGAACGGGATTTCTTAGAAATTGTGAAACTTTTCCTATCCAACAAAGGTATTTTATTTCCATCAATTTACAATACAAGAATTATTATAATTAACACTGAACTGATCATTATCAGAGTTGCTTTGTGAATGAAAACTACTGACCCCACCCCATGTCCCCTCTCCCCAGTCCTCCATGGTGCCCCCGTATCCTTTACAACGTGAAACCAAGTTTCATTTAATCAAATTTTCCAGTTCGAAATTTACACATTTCAATTTTGATCGTTTAATGTTCTGTTTTTGCTTTTCCAATTTACGTTTTACAGCGAATTTTCAATTCATTTCTATTTTGAATTGATTTCATGTCAATTAAATTTCATTCCGGTTATGAAAGAGATAATGTCGAATCTTAGTTTAACATTCAAATAAAGGAAAACTTGTCAATTATTTAGAGATTTGAAAGTTACGAAGGCTTTTTCTTCAATCATTTTCTTTATTGATAATAAAATCATTTGAAAAGAGGCGCAAGTTATTGTCGTCAGACTTGTGATTTATTTTGTCGTGTTAAGACTCGCTTATTGTTCT
>JAHPZR010017678.1:0-12776 GCA_019787425.1 Platygyra sinensis
GTACCTGACGATTATTAAACTAATAAAAGCTAAGTAAATACACAAACGCCGTGAGCACAAAATCATAAACTTGAGCTTGATTTGAGTGATTGAAATATACGGGAGCCGCGTCTTGACGGCATTACAAAATACCAGTTGAAAAGATAGGTTTTAAAATTCTTTAGTGACGTGACCACGGAATAAAACGCGAAGAAAGACCCAAGAAGACGTCCTAAGAATCTGCTACATCTTACTTTTGAAGACGAAAAGTGCGAGCATTGTACTTTTGCTCAAAAAAGAATCGGCTGAGAAAATTAGAAAGGTCGTTCTTCAACGTACAAACAAGGTAAACCCTTCAGGAGTCAAAAATGAACAAGTTGAGCCAGGCAGCAACCAGGAGAAGTTAATAAATGTCCCTCAGAGCTCAGAAAATCCGTTTCTTGGTAGACTTAAGCTTCGTTTCTCGGTGTTTTGGTTAGCAACTTAAACTTGGCGTTAAGGACGGTGCCTACTAAATACAAAGGTTTTTGCGCCAAGTTAGGACCACGCGGAAAAAGTAGATCTTTGCAAGGGTTATTGGAATCCACAAAGAAAAATATGGGTAGCCACGCATTTTTCGAGATAATTAGCCTTGAATCTCAACAAAAGTGCTGACATAAGCATTTTTCTGAAAAAAATAGGGAAAGGATATTTCCTCAGAGATTTCCTTGGAATTCACTCTTACGTACAGAAAGGCAGACACATTTAAAAAGATATTTAAACTACATGGCAAATGGTAACATTTAAATCATTTTTGGTACATTTTCAAAGACAAAATCGTTGCATAAGCGCTTTTAACGTCTCTGATAGCCTTCCTTCGGTTTAGCTAAAACACAGTCGAAATACCTTTTGCTCACAACGAGAAACTAATCGCATAGTTGTAATTAAATGTTTGTAATTAAATTAAGTAACTACATCAAGAGGAAATAAATTGAATTGAATTGAATTGCGTGTTGAATAGGCTTGCCACTCCCATTTCGCAACATAAAATGTAGGGGTAGCCACGCGTTTTTTAAAGTTGGTGTTTTTTTTAAAAACTTTTACGGCGCCCGTTACATTTTTTCCTGCCACCTCCCCAGTAAGTAAGCCATTTGCGCTCTTGCTCGCGCACTACGCCATCTGCAGGTACATGTTAACAGTTGGATTGCAGTGTAAAAGAGAACAGCTAGGTTGTCAGCTGAAAAAAGTTAACATTCAATGGTTAGGGATATACTGCTATTCTGGTGTCACTGGTTTAAGTACAGGTTTATTAAAATTGATTGGTCACAATAGGAAAATTTTGCATTAATTTTAGTCGTGCACTGGGGTAATTCATTGCGTAAATGTCAAAACAACAGGCTAGAGAGTGATCAAGTTCTTCAATTCAACTGTGAATAAAGACTGCCTTTCACAGTTGAAAAAATTGCTCAGTTGCCATACCTGACTTAAAGAGAGTGACCGAATTTTTACGATTGAATTCACATGCCAATTTTTTAACCAATTCTTAGCTTTTATGTGACGTCATCATTTTCCAAAATTACTAATTAGTAATCCTACTGGCGTGTCATCAGACATAAGACCTTATCAAAACTTGACGTTTTACGACGTTTAAGCTCGATGAGTTCCCTCATTTTCTTATAGAGGACATTTGAATTTTCAAGTTTATGCGTTGCGTGACATTAAATGGCGGTCCGAGAAGGATCACGCGTAGGTCAAAAGAGCAGTTATCACTTACGTTTTTGGTAACAGAGCAGTTCTTGCACTAGAAGAAGTATTACTTTCAGTGTCTCAGAACTCTAGACTGATAATTTTTCGTTTCAGTGGCAAAACTCAATGACAGATGTTTCTGTTGGTTTCCGGCCGCCATGTTGGCGCCCCTCGGAAGGACACCAACATGGCGTCTCCATACAAAGCTCTATAAATTTAGGTGAAACTGTTTACCGAATAACGCGGCAATGAAAAACCGCACAGACCTAAATCTCGGCAATGTTTTTTGTCCATCAATTATCTATCATATACCTGATTCTTGACTTAATTTATTGAATGGTTACGATTTTTATTTTCGATGCAAACTACCAATACGCCCCTATAGCTGTCACGTAAAATACTGATGCGTGACATACATTGTCACTTATTCTTGGCATGGATAATAAACTATCCATTTGCTTGGAAATTATAATTTTTTTAATATGTTTGGGTCCCGGAAAGAGGCAATTCCGCCGATACACCAAATCCCCCTTTGGTATTACCCCTAAAAAGGAAATCTGGAAATCCCCACAGGCCAAAGAAAATTTGACCTCGGTGGGGTTTTAGACCTCCGGATTAGATCTTCCGATGCTCTACCGACTGAGATACGAGGCCAGTACGGGAGCAGGTCGGGGTAATTTAGGTAGTGTATCGCGGAAAATGTTCAAATGATATCAGGATATATAATATGGGAACCCAAACATCTTAAAAAAACAATTATCATCTCCTATTTCACGGGTGCTACGCGGTTTCCTTACAAAGACTACAAATAATCTTGTACGAAACCGTAGGACGAGTGTAATTTCAGTAGTCTTTGAAAAATTTGCGAGTGCTTATTTATTCCAAATTGCACTGGAAATCATTTGATTACCAATACAATAGGTATCTTATGAATAAGCACGTTAGCTGCTTTAATAATCCATTTCCGTGATCTGTGCGCCCCTCCCCCATCTTTCAGGTCACTTCTTGTCTGATCAACAAAACATAAAAACGCCTGAGCTTGCCGTGAGAAGTTGAATTGAGAATTACAGTTACTGGAAGCAAAAATGCAGATACCATACCTTCAGAGACTGGAGCGCCCAGGCAAACCAACAAGAAAATGAGAAAGAAATGCATCGCGTATTGGTGCTCCGACCACATCAGTGCTCCGACTGAAAGGGAACTTCACCTTGAGCATATTATAATGATCACAATGCGTGACTGGAATGTACCTGTTAGGACATGTCGAATTATAGGATATCAACAAACTATAAACAGCACGTTCATGGAAATGAGCTATCTTGGGGGTGACGCATACGAGTGAAGAGTGGAGGACGTCAGGCAGAAGCAAAATGACCAGTGTAAAATTATATGACGGACTCCCTAGAAATTGTGAAAACTTTTCCTATCCGACAAAGGTAACTTATTTCCATCAATTTACAAAACAAGAATCATTATAAATAACACTGAACAGATCATTATTAAGGTTGCTTTGCGAATGAAAACTACCGACCCCACCCCATGTCCTCTCTCCCCAGTCCTCCACGGTGCCCCCGTATCCTTTACAAGGGTGAAAACAAAATTAAGTTAATAAAATTTTCGAGTTTGAACTTTGCAAATTTCAATTCTAGTTGATTAATGTTGTGTTTTTGCATTTCCAATTTACGTTTCACAGCAAATTTTCAATTAATTTCTGTTTTGAACTGATTTTATGTCACAATTAAATTTCATTCCGCTTATGAAGAAGATTATGTCGAATTTTAGTTTATCATGTCTCAAAGAGGAAAATGAGTAAAGTATTTAGAGATTTGAAAATTACGAGGCTTTTTCTTTGACATTTTCCTATATTAATAATAAATTCATTTGAAAGGAGTCGCAAGTTATTTTCGTCAGACTCGTGATTTATTTTGTTGTGTTAAGACTCGCTTGTTGTTCTTGAGTCCTCTTTTTTGACCTTCTTAAGTTCTGCTGTTGTTCTTATAGATATTGTTTCAAGACATCACGTCATTACATTAGAAGATTAAGTTCAATTCGTTGACGTATTTTTTTGGCTAATTTATCATTTGTGGGTTTGCTCATATGATGTGTTTTATTTCATTTTGACTAGTGTCAATTCTTTTAATTTAGGTCGAAGCTGATGAAGGAATTTGCTATTACTTTGCCTCTTGCGTATTTTTATATTCTTTAAAAGTTTTCTGTGCAAAATCGCGTGTATGGGGGCCAAAGGTTGCAGGGCTGTCTATATTTTTGTGGCATATTTTCATTCAGGACTGGGAGATAAGTGCTCAAGGGTAAGGTGGGCAGAAGAATAGTGGGAGATGGAGAGACGGAAGGGGTTTGTGTACGGCTACAAGACACACACACAAATAGAAACCGTCGAACAAATGAAAACTAGAAATCTCGTGTAATCCAGGTTCACTGACTCTGCCAGAAATGTAGACTAACTTGATAATGCAATAGAACTTTCTGTAAGTGGTGACCTTCAGTGGGGCCACTAAACAATTGAGCTGTGACGAGAGCCGTCAGCTTATAAAAGGTTAAAGATTGAGTGCTTGTATGGTTCTGAGACAATCACGAAGCGTCCACTTACAGGTTGGTATGTAAGACTCGACTGTGTTTAAACAATTAAGGACCCGCGCAATAATCACGTGTTTTTTTGCCGATGGAGTGGCTTTGCGTAAGTGTTTGATGAAAGTATAACATATTTTCTATTTCCTTTTTTCTCAGCAGTTGTATAGTTATTCGGTTCAAGAATAATTAAATTCATTCTTTAAGTTGGTTGGTTTTTCTTTCTTTGTGCAGGCGGAAGTTTATTAAATATTGAAGCGTGCCATGAGCACTCCACTCTTTAATCTGCTTTTCTCCTGTTGTTTTTGCGGTAACACATTTTAATCATTCTTTAATTTTTTTCCTTAGGAGAGTGATTTTATTTAACCTGTGAAACAACATCTACTGTAGCAGTAAGTTAAAAAAAGCCATAATTAATAAAAGAAAACAATGAAATTAGTATTCATTAGCATCTAATTTTGCAGCAACTAGTATTTTCCGCGTTAGTTAAAATCTCTCTTTAAGATTGACGCGTTGTTGATCCTGAGTTGAGGCCGAACGAATAATAGACACGTTGTGACAGAACCGCCTTTGACCTAAGATTAAGAATGGCCATTTATGGACAGCTTTCAGAGAAAATGTAAAAATAGTAGTCGCAGTTGCAGACAGCCGTCAGTCAATTGCAAGTGAAGGAGAAAAGATACACTTTGGAAGGAAGACATTACTGATTTTAAAAGCTTGAAATAGAACGTACATTTCCTAGACACACTGAAAGAAAAGAATGCTCTTTACGCAGTCGGCTGGATAGTTTAAGGAGTTGTGGAGCTTACAAAGACGCGTAATTTTTAAATTGATTGAAACCTCGAACAAAATGTCAAGGGACATTCTAAGAACATTTGCTCATTTAGAATTTAAGTACTTAAACTGTGGTTAATGAGCTCTGCAGCCTACATCATAGCTGTCATCTAAAGTTGTCACTAGTTCTGTTATCTTCCCCCTATTAGCCATTGTGCAATAGCCTTAGGTCAATGCCCAATGTAACGGTATCATTTCACATGTGTAATCAGACGACAAAGCTCTCAGTAATTTTCCACCATGCTCTCATGTGATTTCAGTATGCTATACCCCCTCCCAACTCTTTCAATCCCCAGCTGGTGATACAATTGTCTTCTGACCCTGTCTCAGTTGTAAGCTTTTATTCAAGCTAGGCTGTTCTCCGCTTTCGATGCCCAAACCACATAAATCTCGCAGCCACTGTTCTCAAGCCACAACAAACCTAACCGGCCCCTGTAATCCAGCCTCTGGCGCTGGACCATCGCAAATGTCAGCCAACAATCTGACTATTAACGACACCGCCATATCCATGGAGGCTCTCCACTTTATGCTGTGCAACGTCATCTAAACCAAACCGGTCCGCATCGCGTCATGATCACTCGTCCCCACTCTTCCTCCTACACGGTCTTTCAATTGCGGACAAGATGGCGGAACGGCTACTTTAAACCTTGGCATATGCTAGCTAGTGACGTTTGTTTAGTGATCATGATAAAGCCTTGAACTCGGCTAGAAGGCTTTTGCAGGACCGTAACCAGGCTTCAGAATAAGACGAGGCAAGTGTCGAGCGCCGAAGGCGCGAGCCGCTAGAGGGGTCTGGGGGACAAAACCCCAAATAATTTTGAAAGCTAGTGCCTCAGTAATGCTCTTTTAAGTATTTTTCTTGGCATTTTTTCTTCAGAAAAGTCAATCTTGAGCAAGTGTAGAAGTTCACTTTTTCATTGCTGAGCGGTACTTCAATGATTCCACGAGAGTAGCCAACCTTTATGGATTTTATACTGTAGATAATAAGGAGAAGACTTCGGTAAGACTTTTTTGAAGTTAGTTCTTAGATGATAAACAGAATCACGCTCCCTTATCGATTATCTGTTTCGATACACCCAAGCTTATATTCTTCAACTTTGGGACAGCCATTTCATAATATTGCCATCTCTTATACTTGTAGGAGTAAAGCCTTCTCAGTGAGCTGAAGGAACGCTCGCATGAACGGGAGCCAACTAGAAGGGTCACAGCAGAAGCTGTAAAATGGTCGATATGTTTGGAAAGAATTCTTCATTGAATGGCTCACTGCTTGTGGCGAGCTTTGGATTTGCATAGCATCGGAGTTGCTGTTGTTTATCTTCCAACGCAAAAGCTGTTGGCAGATGAAAAAAAATATATTTCATTTATATAGTCTCTATTCTGGAATTGCTCACTCAAAAGAAATAAATTAAGGAGTCAGTTTCCTTACCTCTTGGGCAAATTCAGCGTTGTTAGGGATTTCGTCTCAAAGATTTTGTTCTATTTTTGTTACAGCAGTTTCATCTAACAAGTGCAACTTGTATTGTAACCTTAAATCTTCTGAAAACCGCTACTCGCAGTTCACATGAAAGGATTTAACCTCATTAAAGTGCTTTTCCTCCCAATTCATCCGCCTTATATTAGCTGGTTTTATCATAACCAATCCATTTTTTCTAGGGATTATTTTCTCAATTAAACGTTTCCTCCAAGAAAAGCCAAAATCAAGACGAGGCAATTGCCTCGCCTTGCCTCATGCTGGCTACGTACGGGCCTGCTTTTGGACATTATATCTCAGCTGAATTTGGATTTTAGGCAAATCTAGTCTTCTTGCATTTCCGGCTTCGGCAGTCAGCTACTGGAAATATCTTGCAGGAAGAATTTCAAGACAGACTGAGATAAATTTCTTTAAAGGAATTTTAATTAAATCTCTTCCATTTCTTTTCTGAATTTCGTTGGCTTCTTTCCATCTTCATCAAAGTTGCAATATTAAAGTTGGTTATTGCTATCTCCGGTCACTTACGTCAGCCAGAGCGAGGAAAATAAAAACAACTCAATAACTTGTAAATTCGCTTACATTTTATATGTTTTTTTCTTTATGTTTCACAAGATGCAGAATAAATAAGTACAAGTAAAGACAAAATAAGAGAAAACCAGAACAAGAAGAGTAAAAGATAAAGAGAAATTAGTTCTGTGTGGCTTTGTTTGATCTTACCGAAATGTGCTGGTGGTGCAAACTCAAATTGCGCACGCGCTGACAATAACGTGAAATTGAAGCACGTGAACCACAGACGGATGAAGTTAAAAATTTATATTTCAAATTTCACTCTGTGCCTACTAACAATTTCTTTGTGATTTAGAAGCGGAAATCTCAAGTAAAATTACTAAATGAACGGAATCTTTTGAGGTTTTTCAAACGTATTCGTCACGCGTCTGCGACAAAGAGAGCTTGGCGGGGTGGGGTGGGGGGGAACTCACAAATAAAAAGGTCAGGGGCGCTGGTCGTCTCGGTTAAGGATATAAATCAAGCATTCTGCTCTCACTTATGGTGTTCACGTCAATGTGTCTTTTAGGAAGCACTCCATAACTTTTTTTTGTTTTCAAATAAAACGACACATTATTTACGCCCTGTTCTATTTTATTGTTACAAACTTTTAAAACGATATGTTTCAAACTTTTATACGGTAACACTCTCAAAATATAATTCATAATTACTACAAACAAACAAAATATGCTTTCTTTATCATACATCACTGTCAATCAACTTTTTCTAAATCTACTTTACTTGAATAAAAAAGAAATCAAAACCGACTGGAACCCTGTAACAATATTCAGCAACAAAATTTTCCTTCATACGGGATACTTTCACAGTTCAGCGCATGTGCAAATTTTAGGACGAGTATAATCTACTACCTTTTTTCATTTATTTTTACTGAACCACGTGTACTTCAGTAACTACAGACTATAATTTGTAAAAGCAGATTGACTGATGCCCAAAGTTTACTGTAGATGTCAAGGGGTTTAGCGAGAAAATTTTGAATTTATTAATGAACATTTTTCGGCGCGAGAAATTTAATCTGGACACAAACACGGTGTTATTTACTTTTGTTCGTTTGATGGGTAAAAAATACGTGTATTAATCATAACATATGAAAGCAATTTTCGGGGAAGTCTCCAGCGTTGTAGCTTGTTATAACACCGAGCCATGAAACCATCCTTTAATGCCAATTACCAAAGAAGTAAGCTCAAAGCTCAATTCTGATTGACATATCATTGTTGATATTGAAGTTTTCTGATTACATTGCACTTCTATAATTTACCAACAGTTTGTATAAACCCTTATGAATTTGTACTGAACAGGGTGTGTAAAACTGAGACTCCAAACTCAGCGATTTCTTCAGGTTGTTTCATAGAAGACTTCGACTTCGTCAGGTCGGAAGTTGTAACTACCCGCCAGGAATGATTGTGTGAAGGAGGTAAGGTAGCTGTTGCCAGGCAGGCTGTAGGTGTGTCCAAGGTCTGAGTATGAGTTGGTGTTTGACGCAGCGTTGTTGGCAATGTAAATATCGTGTCCTCCTCCAAATGTTGGTCCATAGGAAGAGCAGCCGTAGATGGATCTTCTCAGATAACTATACTGTCCTGTTTGACCTAGCTTTAGTGGCTGCCAACCAGGCTTGTTAACCAATGAGAAGAGAAAGGCTGATGAATCGTAGTACCATGAACAACCACCTAATTTGAAATACACAATGGAAAAAGGAGGTCAACATTTACGATGTTCAATGACTCAGTTTATTAATGACGGATTAAATTTTTACTATTATTGATAGCTCGGCATCATATCTTTCAGTGTTAATCTTAAGCTCTCTTGTTCTTGTATGCAAATGTGTCCCAAGTTTTAAATAATTAGAATTTTCTGATGAGTAAGCCCGCAGGGAGACTACTCTTCCTCGATTTTAGACTGTACATGATTTCTATTTTACAAATTTCACAAAAATCGAGCTGTAAAGCTTTCAATGAGCCAGGAATACCATACTGTATAAAAGATGTAAGTGTTTCTATCGGCCTGTTTATCAGGTTGACTTACTTTGTTTTCTTTAGTATTACCCTTTCCTATGTTCCCTTACTGTTACCGCTTCCTATAAAGGTCTTTCACATTGATATCTCCATAACACCGTCTCGAATCAGTAAAGAGACGTTATACTTCATGGAAGTAATGTAAGACATTTTGTTCAGGACTGATTTTCGCGCTCTTAAATTGCCTAATCCATATTGTAAATATTCCTTTTTAAATTTTTTTAAAAACTCTTTTTTCCTCATGAACGGTATTGCGCAATATTATCATCGCTGACTCACAGTTTGAGCTAGTGTCTTCTGTGATAAGATGAAATTGATTATGTCACTTACTGGTCCATGAGAGACTTGTGTATCCTCCGAAAATATATTTTCCAACACGGATGATTGTGACCGTTGGACCTTTGTAGTCACAGTTTGAATGGAAGGTAGAGGAAGACCAGCCATTTACTTTTGCCCGGTAACAGCGATTCCAGTAAGAAGATTGGCTAGTCACAGGCTTTAACCATTTATCCAGCCATGTCAAAAAATTCTGACTGTTTCCCACAATGCTGGAATATTTAAGACCCGCTGCAAAAATAACATATAAGAACGTTCTTTGCACCCATTTTGTACCTACCATTTGGGTTAATGGTCATGTTGAAAGTTGGTTTTGATCAGGAATATAACACTCTCATCTTCACCAGTTACAAAGGGAGCAACTTTGCTTGCACCGTAAATGTGACACTGATTAAAGGTGTATTATGTGTGGTTGTTATATCCCACCGTGCAACTTGAAATATTCTACCTGAAATCACGTCCTATATTTTCGGTTGCAGTGATCAATTCTCTAAATAGATGGTTTTAAGTCATGAACAAGAAAATATTCGGATAATATTTGTCATGAAAAAGTAAAATCATAACCAATGCTCCTATCCGACGTCAGAATTGTCAAAGGAAGAATGAGCGTCAGATGAATTCAGGAAGTTTGACGGCTTTTATAGACATTGAAAAACGTTTTTTAACGGTTAAAGGTCTCTTGGCTATTTTTCGCTCTACAATGCTCCTTTCTGAATGAGGTTCATGTTGATAACAAAACGTGTCTGTAGTAGCATTGAGGTAGCTGACAAAATTACTGAGCCGTGGTCTCTTTTAACTGCAACAGTAAGTCTTTCCTTTATGACAAGCTTGTCCAAGATGGAAAGGAGAATTTTAGATTTGATTGGTTCCCTGAGGAGTCCGAATTTTCCGATGTTGACCGCGAAGATGCACTATTCAAGCCTGTCCAAGATGGAAAGGCAAATTCTAAAATTTGATTGGTCGGAATTTTCCGATGTCGACCGCTAATATGCACCATTCATGAATTAGTTTTGGCGAATTGCCTTTTTAAAAACCCATTTCACAAAATAAATCTCAGGTTTTTTTGGCATCTTATTTGGTGGACAATTTTAGCTTACCTCTCACCGCTGCAACTTGAATTGAAGCACAATCAACGTAAAATGCTCACCTGCCGCGGTGTACCTGCAAGTTTTTCCGTCTCCTGATAAAGGATGGTTACACGTACATGTGTAGGATCCTACAGTGTTTGTACATGAAGCTGAACGGTGACAGTCGTGTACACCGCTGACACACTCATCGATATCTGAGGGTAATAAGGGACAGGGCAGAACAAACAAAAGAAACACAAATTAATTTGTCACAAAAAGTATTTTTGTTAATATTAAATTAGAAGTATTTTATCGTAAATTTGATAGTGTGTGCTGTAATCATTGAGAGGCTCGCCATGTTTGTTAATAAAATAGGCTCTCAAGGTGAATATTCTTTGTTGTAGACTGTTGGTAGTCATATTGCTGTTCCTGGTCAATAAAACATGTCTGTATATCAAAAGAACCCGTTTTCCAAAGAACGTCTGAGAAATGTCATTGTTTGGGATCTATGGTTTATACTCTGGGGCCGGTTTTCTCCGTGAATATGCCAAAATAAATATCCACTATTTTATATTACATCCAAAACAAGACTGAGCTAACTTAAAATTATAAATATATTTTACATACTATAAAGTGGCTACCGTATGTCACGAAACTTTTGCGCAGTAAGGTGCAGTCAGTAAGGTGCGGTAAGACGCGGTAAGGCGCGGTAAAATTTTATTTCCGAATCGCGGGGAAAAAATCCAACTAGAAAATTGGAAAAATTAGGCAAGAACAAAACTCGTGAAACGCGGTAGGAGAATAGCTTGAAATTTATGTAGCATCATTTCCCAGTGTTTTGTTTTTTCATTCAGCTGTATACTTTATTTTGCTTGTTAAGCAGATATGACTCACCAGTGCAATTTTTGCCATCTCCTGAATATCCAGGTTTACACGCGCAAGTGTAAAATCCACGAGTATTGTTACAAACGGCATTCACATCACAGCTATGAGAGTTTGAAGAGCACTCGTCTATGTCTAAAACAAAATTAAAGGAGTAATTATGGATAAAAGTTGAGCCACCGTTAATTGTGTTTTTCTACTTAGTATGGAAAATATAGCTCCGAGTAGTTTTGCAGTCTTTAATTATTAGCTAATAGATATTTGTCAATAATAAGTCTTTTTGTAATCTGTACCTTTAATTTGTTAAACTAACTGCTGTTGTGTAAGTTTGTCTTTTAATAGGTGTGTTCTTGTATTTGGCTTGCCCCGCCTCGATTAGCTTAGCTATTTGCGGGGTAGGCCATCTATTAACTATTATTGTTTGGTTTAATAAAGTTGTTGTTGTTGTTGTTAACTGACCGTTTCACCGAAGCTGAAGAAGAAGCATAGAGCTTGATTGAAAACAATCCGTCAAAAGTTAAAGGTAAGCACAAAATGTTTTAATGGACAAACGATTCATTTTACTTTTCACACTGTCTGACTCATTTTCTGCTTTTGGATGAATTATATTAACCTGGTTATAAACCACTGTATGACGCAAGGTTTGAAATTGTTTTAAAAAAGTTATTAAAGGGTTCCACTTTTCGCTATTAGCCGTCTCATTGCATAAGAGCGTTTCGTTACAATTTTTTCTAAAGACTGGTTTTCACTAGCGACGGAGGAGGAGCCGGAGTCGTAGTCGGAGTCATAAGAGAGCTTATGGCCTAGTGAAAAATGAAAATCGGAGAGGTAAGCGGAGTCATAGCTCGACGGAATCGAGGTCGGAAAAATTAGGATGTTTCAATTTCTTTCGATTCCGTTTACGACTCCGTCGCTTATGATCGAGTGAAAACTGGGTTTTCGGAGTGGGTAGCAGAAGCGGAAGAACCAATCAATCGCAAGGGCCGGAATTGAACATTGTCCTTGGTTTATTCTTCCGCTTCTGCTTGCAACTGCGACAATGCAGTTTTCATCTGCTCGTAGGCGACGAAGTCATAAAAAGAATCAGTGTTCTGCTACCGACTCCGTCGGTTTGATTTTCACTAGAACGTGTCGCTCTACGCTTCTGATAACGACTCCGACTACGAGTCCGTCGCTACTGAAAACCAGACTTAAGCTCATCACTGCTTGAGAAATTTCATAGTTGTCGAAAGTAAAGTGCCATTGTTATTAAAATCATTATCAACCTTAAATATTATTTTCTTGGTTGGTTGGCTGGTTGATTGGTAGATTTCTTACCAT
>JAHPZR010017680.1:2500-7500 GCA_019787425.1 Platygyra sinensis
GCGCGCGCTAGTTTTGTGTCTCCATCGAGTTATACAAACACGATTTTTAACCAATCAGCGCGCGTACTTTCTTAGGACTGTTTTCTAATTATAGTTACATGTTTTAGCCTTGTGAAAGGTGAATTATCTACATGACACGAGCATAGGACAAAGAAAAATCTGAGTCCGCGACAGGAATCGAAGCCATGACCTCCCGAACACCGGGCGGGCGCTCTATCCACTGAGCTACGAGAACTCATGGAGAGCAAGGTCATTTAACTGAGTTCATATCTGACAGGCGTCCTGCATACTGCTAGGATTAGTCGAAGTCATCATGAGTAGTGATGGATGAGCAGTGGAGAGGGCGCCCGCCCGGTGTTCGGGAGGTCATGAGTTCTTCGATTCCTGTCGGGGACTCAGATTTTTCTTTGTCGCATGCTCGTGTCATGTAGATCATTCACCTTTCAAATTTATTACCGAGCGAGCACAAAACTCACCATCTTTATTCAGAGCCCGCGGCCCGGTGTTCGGGAGGTCATGGGTGTGATTCCTTTCGGCGACTCAGATTTTTCTTTCTCCCATGCTCGTGTCATGTAGATAATTCACCTTTCACATTTATTACAGTTATTACCGAGCACAAAATTCACCATCTTTATTCATTTATCGTGTTTTAGTCTTATAAGTTGATTGGTTTCTTTAATAATTGGCCAGTTTTCACTGCATGTTAACATTTTTTATTTCTTTTGCAGAATTGGATGGCGTTTACAAATCTGAGAGTTGACAATTTCACCATAACCGACAGTCTCGTGTTTACCAATACAATCTCACCGTCTAATCAGGATAACTTCGCTTTCTGTCAAGTAAGAATTGCCAACCCGTGGCTTTTTTGGTTCTTATCTAAATCCTTTCTATAATAGGACATCAAAAGGGCAACAATTAGCAATGCTTTCGCAACAATGCAGAAAGTTAAAATTGACTGTTAACCTATGGAACTATTTGAGCTTTGGGCTCACGAAATACTGTCATCTGTCATAAATAGTTTCTGAGAACCTATTTCATCTTCAGTGAACAATTGATGAAATAAACTTTTCCTCTGCTGGGATTTGGAATCCAAACATTGCAATCAGCGCATTTAAGATACAAATACGATTAATTAACAACCTTACCTCTACAAGAGACTCGCAGAAATACAATCGATACTAAATTATTTCTTCTTCAACATTGCAGACAGTGAACTTTACAGAACCATTTTATGCTCGTCCTTTTGTGTTAGTGACGCCAAAACGCAGTGACAACAACAACAATGCTAATCGTTCTGGGTCACGTTGTAACGCTGTTACCGCTTGGGTTGAGGTAAGGAATACCTCTTATGACCTTTGTGTGAGTTATGGTAAACGCCCAGGTAATGGCACAGATATCCCAAACCAACTGGAAACCATGAACATTAACATGACATTGCTTACGGAACAGCGTCAATATAGGAGTTTGAATGGAAATGTAACAATCGCATATAAATGACAACTCGAGATATGCAAACAAAATTCAATGAAGGAAATTAACTCATCTGTTTGTAACTTTTGTTTCTGTGCCATTTTCGTGGAACCGTTTCAAAGCGATTCCTCCGAGTTTTAGTCTCACTGTTTCCCTTTACAAATAATCCTGTAAAAATTATTTCGGCGGTAAAATAACATGAACCAGACCGAGTTTAATTCATTTAATTCATCTTTTGTTTTATTCAGCACACATCTACAACTGATGCTCAGGTGTGTGTGAAGAATTACAACAGCGACGCCAACAATAAAGATGTTATCACTGTCGACTACTTGGTCACTGGAGGTAGGCAAGAAGAGTGCGTGTTGAGATTGAAAAATCACTCAGTATATTTAACATTCTCTTTCCTGTATCCTCTTTCCCCCTCTGTGATGTCGTTCATTACAATAATCTTTTAAAGAGCTTGAAAAGCCGCGTGGAAGCTGGAAAAAGTGTGGAAACCTATAAATCCTGAAATGTGTGGTAGAATGTCAAATCGTTTCCTGACAATTGTTTATGTGCCTTGCCAGACTTAGATCCTTGCATAGATGTGACATGTCATTATCACTGCCTGTGTAAAGCGTTTGGACCAAATGATGCTCGCTGCGTTGCTGTTGACAGTTGTCCATCCTACCAAGAACCAGTCTGCTCATCAAATGGCACAACATACGACAACGAGTGTTTGTTTCGACAGGAAATGTGTATTCAGCGACTAAATTTCTCTGTGCAACACCCTGGTAGTTGTGAAGGTTAGAAATTCTTTTACTCTGAAATTTATGATGATGCAATGAAGACGATGATGATTACGATCAGCAAACATGGACTGATCAGTGTTTTGTACTGTCATTTTTTTAGGATTTCCTTTCCAGCGAGGTCGCCGTCACATGCCACACATTCCTTCACTGGGATATTCTCATTGTGAAGTAATTCGCCTCAAGCCTTATGTGTTCTATCCTGATAAAGCACTTGAAGTTCAGATTACTGTCAATCATATCGACACCAGTGACAAGTCATATGTTCATGATGCCGCAGTGTCCTGGGTCGAAAATGTCAATTATGATAGATTCACTGCGTGTGTAATGGCGGCAGGCTACAATGAACGGAAATCAAAATCTAACGTGACAGTTGATTGGATGGCGTACCAAGGGGCTCCAGTGGGTGGTGTTGCCGGGGAAGTGCGGATATCACAATGGTGGACTGGAACGACTTGTAAATCTGTTAATTTTCCATCGGTAGGTACTTTTTCGTTTTATTTTACAACTCAAGCTCATGGAGAATAATTTCGAATAACTTACAGTTTTTGGGTTTAGTTCAGCCATTAGAGCATTAGCCATTCTTAGATTTCAAAATCTTCGCTAATGTTAAACAGCACAAAAGGTAACAACAACAACAACAACAACAATAGTAGTAGCATGAGTACAACAACAACAACAAAACCTTTTATTCACCTTGTACATAGATAACATAACATAACAAGGATAAAATAAAAAAAGACATTTTGTTTGTACTTGTTAAAGCCTGGAACTGAAATAATCCTAAGATTTTTTGCCAATTCTCCAGATTTTTAAGTTGTAAATAATTGAGATTAGAAACTATGAGTAAGGGGAACATCAACTTTAACAGCTTGTGTTTTGTTTACTTTCTGTGCAGGGAAAGTTTTCAGTGATACCTTCAGTGTTTGTTACCGCTGCGCACTATCGTGCCGGACTCAAGCGTGACGCTGCAAGTGTGTGGATTGAAGATGTCACGCAATCCTCGTTCAAAGTTTGTTTGAGAGAGCTGCAGAACTACGCAGGCTCTCACGACGATGTTTATACTGTAAGTGTGTAGACTTTTTTATGAACCAACCATAACGAACTGAGAGATCGTTATCACTTACTTTAGCCTCTTAACACTGGTCTTTTGTATTGGCTGCTAACTTTACCATAGGTGCATATTAAGGTGGCCGAACACAGTTTTGGCGCGCGCTCTTGCCAGCGCGATTCAGCGCGCGCACAAATATTGCATAAAAACAAACATGGCACAAATAGAGCGATCATTTTATTTGCTCAATGTCTGCGCTATCTGTACTATTTTTTTCTACACAAATGAACACAATGTATTGAATTGATGGTTTTACTCTTTTATTACAAAGGTATGTTAGAAAGGTAACGATGCAAAGAACTTAGCTATGCTATTTCTTTGTTGCTAAAAGAACCCAGTTAAATGCAGCGCGCGCGTAGTAAGTGGAAAAAAGTGCGATTGAGTGAAAAATTGACTTCTCGGAGGCGCTTATTTCTCGAGAACCACTCATTAGAATTTCACGAAATTCGGCACGAAAATACTTTAGGAAATAAGTAACTGGAGGATTGAAAAAAATTGAACTTTAACAAAGGAAATTCAAGATATGCCAGTGAACCTTCAAAGAGGGATAATTAAAGATCTGTTTGTTAAATTATTATTAAAATAGCGCTAACTTGCAAGTATCGTTACAAGCTTGTTTCATGCAAATTATAAAGAAAATCTAATGACTAGATTTTCTGCAAAAAAACAAAACCGATTTTAAACACCTGTTTATATTTGATCATGTTGCCATGGCAACGGTACATACGTCAGCTTAATTATCAAAAAGTTGAACTTTGTGTTGTTAACTTGCTTGCTGCCATTTTTGGTGACCAAAGGATCAAGGGTTTTAGAGAAAAATGTGAATGAAACAGAGGTATCAAAAACTGTGTTCAGCCACCTTAAGAAGAAATAGAATCTTGATTTTATCATTTGATTAGGTTATCTCGATTTATTTTTTCGAAAAAAAATACTATTTCTACTTAGTTTTATAGTTAACATTTATTTATTTTTCTCTTTCAGAAATGGTTGGCGTTTTCTTCTCTCCACAAGCCTCTTTTTACAGAACACAGTTCAGTCTATTTTGCTAACACCCAACATCCACCTGCAGATTACAACAATGCCTATTGCAAGGCTGGTATTTCTTCCTCCTTATTAGAGAGCTTGCCAGAAGTACTTTTCCAACAATTTCAAGAGTTAGTGTACAGATCCTACAGAGCAATGTCAATTTAACAGTACTCACTTAGTAGGTTATTTATTATAATATTTAGTTTCCTAGTGGCCAAAGTTGGATAACATCCCGCTTACCAGGAGCCATAATGCGCGCGGACCCAGTTTCTAGTTTTAGAACAAATTGCGCCATCCTGACGTCATATATCCGCGCTGATCCACGCACTCGTCTTTTGCTCTTGCGTGGATGTTGTCATGTTGTGTGATGAAATGTGAGAGTTGCGAGATTCTCCTGCCGACTTTTCACAGCGATGGCAGGAAATAAGGCAGAGAATTAATTTCGCGCTGTGAATGAACAAAATCCGCTCGCCGGCTAGTTATACGCGTAAACTTTAGAGAAAAATTCTGTAAGAAAACTGTTTACTCGGGTATCGAGTTAAGTTGTGAGTTTGCCAAACAATGTTTAATCATAACCAAAACCTGTTTTTGATAGTTTCTTG